>CAWUFW010017054.1:0-280706 GCA_963921515.1 Calotriton arnoldi | reverse complement strand
TTAGCATTTAAAAAACCTTTGAAATTCACTGAAAAAACCATAGGTTTCAGATATGTTATAGTTAGAAATTAGCATTTAAAAAACCTTTGAAATTCACTGAAAAAACCATAGGTTTTAGGGACAGTTATAGTTAGTTGGACATTTTACTCGTACAAAACCCGTGAAATTCCCCCGTTATAGTTAGTTCAGCTAACTATAACTCGCGCCCCATAATGCACTGCTGATGACGTCACATATTACATCACTCATGACATGGTCAGTGACATCACTGATGACATCACTGATGACATCTCAAATGACATCACTGATGACATCATCCAGTGACTGTGTGTTTCTGTAAAGTTTAAATATTTTTAATATATATAGGAAAATACGTATTGAAGAATGAGTGGGTGTGTAAGTGTCTGTATGGATGATTTAGTAGGTGCGTGACTGACTCTATAAGTGAGTGATTTAACGTATCTTACTGAATGCATGGGTTAGTGACTAAACTGGGTGAATGTCTGTATCCGTCTGTCTGTTGCTGTGTAAGTGGCTGCATGGGTTTGTGAATAGCTACATGAGTGTCTATAAGAGTTATTGATTTGTTGTCTGAGTATCTGTATGGGTGCCTGAGTGTTTGTGTGGATGGGGTGTGTGTGACTGTGCATAGATGTGTGAGTGGGTGATTCACTGGGTGGATGGTTTCAAGAGTGCATCTGTGATAGACTGTATGGGTGGGTAAGTGTGTGTAAGAGTGTGTTAGTGAGTGAATGTATGTCCCAGTGGTACATGTGTGAGTAACTACATATGTGAAAGGCAGTATATATGTGTGTTGGAGTATATAAATAGCTATAAGCGAGAGTGAGTGATTGTGATAGTGGCTGTATGGATGAGTGTGTGCTTGTATCAGTGATTATATAAGAGCGTAACAATGTGCTAGTATTTGTATGATTAAGTGAGCTGGTGTGTGTATAACTGTATAGGTGAGTAAATGGCAGTGTGTTTAATTATTTGCATGACTGACTAGGTGTGTGAGTACCTCTATGGATGAGTGGCGGTGTTTGAGTGTCTATATAGGAGTAAGAGTGCATATGATAGTCCTGTACTGAGTGACCATAAGTATGAGTGACTGTACGGGTGAGTGAGTGGATGTGTGTGTGTAGACCTAAGAATCAGTGAGTGGGTATGTAGTTATTGGTGTTGGAGTGTCTCTGGTTTTGCGAATGGCAGTCTGTAATTTAGATTGGGTGTATCAAAGGTTATATTAGGGTGTGAAGAGCTGCATCAAATTATCACGTGGATGATGTCATCAGTGATGTAATTTGAGATGTCATCAGTGATGTCATCAGTGATGTCACTGACCATGTCATGAGTGATGTAATATGTCACGTCATCAGCAGTGCATTGCGGGGCGCGAGTTATAGTTAGCTGAACTAACTATAACGGGGGAATTTCACGGGTTTTGTACGAGTAAAATGTCCAACTAACTATAACTGTCCCTAAAACCTATGGTTTTTTCAGTGAATTTCAAAGGTTTTTTAAATGCTAATTTCTAACTATAACATATCTGAAACCTATGGTTTTTTCAGTGAATTTCAAAGGTTTTTAAATGCTAATTCCTAACTATAACATGTCTGAAACCTACGGTTTTTTCAGTGAATTTCAAAGGTTTTGTAAATGACAATTTTTAAATGTATTAATTGTTATATTAATTTTTTTCATACTGATTTACTACATTTTTAGAAACAATTTTTTTTTACATATTTTATTTTTTAAATTACATTGTAATTACATTATACATTACATTACAAAAATACTTTCTCAGAATGAATTACTTTAGTTTAAATACTTTGCACATAGGCAATAGACTTTTAAGTACAGTAGTTACAGTTGTTGCAATGGGCAACACATTTTCAAACACAATGCAACATTCAGCTCAATGTGAATTTCTAGTTAAATGCAATTAGTTACTTTATGGATTACTTTTCTAACCTAGATTCAGTCCTGGTAAATCTCCTGTAAACAGTTGAGTAAAAGCGTTTTGGTTACAGTCGTGATTTTTAAGGAATATTATTGTATTTTAAAAGTTGACACTTAGAAACTTTTTCTCATAGAATCACCAATGTTATCCTATGGAAGGAAATTCACTTAGCAGGTAAAAACTGTTATCGTTACTTTTTCTTACTCAGTGTTGGATCCTGGATCCAGCACTGGTGCATCTCCTGTAAACAGTTGAAAGAATGCGTTTAAGTCATACAGGCGATTTTTAAGGAATATTTGTAGTTTGTGAAAATCGACACTTTGAAACTTTTCTGCTGAAAACCAGACAATGGATTCCTATGGAAGAAAATATAAGTTACTGGTAAGTACGGTTAAAATTACTTTTCAGGATCAGTGCTGGGCTAAAAGATGCAGCACTTGGTTCTCTCCTGATAACAGGTGAGTAAATTGGAATTCGTACTTTGGTTGATTTTAGAGGAATATTATAAAGTTCCAAAACTTCACACTTAGAAGAATTTCCAAGTGAAACCAGTCAATGTTAGCCTATGAAGGAAATTCAAGTTACCGGTAAGTACGGTTAAAATTACTTTTCAGGACCAGTACTGGGCTGAAAGATGCAGCACTGAGGTCTCTCCTGATAACAGGTGAGTAAATCAGAATTCGGATTTCGGCTGATTTTAGAGGAATATTTGTATGTTTCAAAAATCAACACTTAGAAACTTTTTCAGCAAAAAGCAGGCAATGATATCCTATGGAAGGAAATTCAAGTTACTGGTAAGTACGGTTAAAATTACTTTTGAGGATCAGTACTGGGCTGAAAGATGCAGCACTGAGGTCTCTCCTGATAACAGGTGAGTAAATCGGAATTCGTATTTCGGCTGATTTTAGAGGAATATTTTAAAGTTCCAAAACTCCACACTTAGAAGAATTTCCAAGTGAAACCAGTCAATGTTAGCCTATGGAAGGAAATTCAAGTTACTGGTAAGTATGGTTAAAATTACTTTTCAGGACCAGTACTGGGCTGAAAGATACAGCACTGAGGTCTCTCCTGATAACAGGTGAGTAAATCGGAATTCGTATTTCGGCTGATTTTAGAGGAATATTTTAAAGTTCCAAAACTCCACACTTAGAAGAATTTCCAAGTGAAACCAGTCAATGTTAGCCTATGAAGGAAATTCAAGTTACCGGTAAGTACGGTTAAAATTACTTTTCAGGACCAGTACTGGGCTGAAAGATGCAGCACTGAGGTCTCTCCTGATAACAGGTGAGTAAATCAGAATTCGGATTTCGGCTGATTTTAGAGGAATATTTGTATGTTTCAAAAATCAACACTTAGAAACTTTTTCAGCAAAAAGCAGGCAATGATATCCTATGGAAGGAAATTCAAGTTACTGGTAAGTACGGTTAAAATTACTTTTGAGGATCAGTACTGGGCTGAAAGATGCAGCACTGAGGTCTCTCCTGATAACAGGTGAGTAAATCGGAATTCGTATTTCGGCTGATTTTAGAGGAATATTTTAAAGTTCCAAAACTCCACACTTAGAAGAATTTCCAAGTGAAACCAGTCAATGTTAGCCTATGGAAGGAAATTCAAGTTACTGGTAAGTACGGTTAAAATTACTTTTCAGGACCAGTACTGGGCTGAAAGATACAGCACTGAGGTCTCTCCTTATAACAGGTGAGTAAATCGGAATTCGTATTTCGGCTGATTTTAGAGGAATATTTGTATGTTTCAAAAATCAACACTTAGAAACTTTTCAGCAAAAAGCAGGCAATGATATCCTATGGAAGGAAATTCAAGTTACTGGTAAGTACGGTTAAAATTACTTTTGAGGATCAGTACTGGGCTGAAAGATACAGCACTGAGGTCTCTCCTGATAACAGGTGAGTAAATCGGAATTCGTATTTCGGCTGATTTTAGAGGAATATTTTAAAGTTCCAAAACTCCACACTTAGAAGAATTTCCAAATGAAACCAGTCAATGTTAGCCTATGAAAGGAAATTCAAGTTACTGGTAAGTACGGTTAAAATTACTTTTCAGGACCAGTACTGGGCTGAAAGATACAGCACTGAGGTCTCTCCTGATAACAGGTGAGTAAATCGGAATTCGTATTTCGGCTGATTTTAGAGGAATATTTTAAAGTTCCAAAACTCCACACTTAGAAGAATTTCCAAGTGAAACCAGTCAATGTTAGCCTATGAAGGAAATTCAAGTTACCGGTAAGTACGGTTAAAATTACTTTTCAGGACCAGTACTGGGCTGAAAGATGCAGCACTGAGGTCTCTCCTGATAACAGGTGAGTAAATCGGAATTCGTAGTAAGGCAGATTTTAGAGGAATATTTGCACAATGGTGAAGGGAGGGGCGGGGCCTGAGGTGACATCTGTGCAAACGCGCCCGTGGCGCGTTTTAAGTTGGGGATTAAGTCCCCTTGAATCATGAGGTTCCCTAGGGGCCAACTAGCCCACCATGAACCTCCAGTATGCGCCAGGGGCTGCGTTGCAGAGACGTGTAGAGAGGCCACACCCTTTTACACCTCTCTGCAACACAGCTCTGTGGCGCTTTCTGGATGTACCTGTTGGGCTAGTTGGCCCCAGGACCCTCAGGATTGAAGGGGATTTAATCCCCATCTTAAAACGCGCCACGGGGCCTGTTTGCACACATGTCACATGAAGCCCCGCCCCCTCCCTTCACCACTGTGCAAACGCGCCCTGTGGTATTAAGTCCCCTTGAATCCTGAGGGTCCCTGGAGTCCAACTATCCCACCATATACCTCCAAAAAGCGCCACAGAGCTGCGTTGCAGAGAGGTGTAAAAGGGGCGTGGCCTATGTACACGTCTGTGCAAGGCAGCCCCCTGGCGCATACTGGAGGTTCCTGGTGGGCTAGTTGGCCCCAGGGACCCCCAGTATTCAAGGGAATTCGTTCCCCTCTGCAAACGCGCCAGGGGCGCGTTTGCAGAGTACTGCAGGGAGGGGCGGGGCCTCCGGCACGATGCCGGTCATTTTTTTTTTCTTGTTTTTTTTTTTTAATGGGAGGGGGCTGTGTGGCCCCCTTCCCTTGCCCACTTTTGGCCCCGGGGACCCCATCCCCCGGGGCCTGAGCATTTTTTTTTTTTAATTTTAAAAAAAACGGGAAGGGAGCCGCGTGGCCCCCCTTCCCTGGGCCTGTATTGGCCCCGGGGCATGGCCTCGATTTGTAATTTTTTTTATTTGGAGGGGGGCTGCGTGGCCCCCCTCCTCAGGCCATTTAAGGCCCCGGGGACCCCATCCCCCGGGTCCGGCCTTTCCCTTATTTTTTTTTTTTTAAATTTGAACTTTGGGGAGGGGGCTGCGTGGCCCCCTCCCGAGCCACTATGGCCCCGGGACCCCATCCCCCGGGGCCTGGCCTCACGTTGGAGACTGTGGGGGGTCCCCAATCCCCCCACAGTCCCAGCCGGCTCCCCGCCTCCTGCGGAAGCCGGCATTGCTTTCCACATGGGGAGCAGCTAACATGCTGCTCCCCATGTGGAAAGCAATTGGTTTGCATTTTGAAAGAGAGAGCAGGTTTCCTGCTCTCTCTTCAAAATGCAAACCAAGTTTGCTATGACAGGACGGGAGCCGCGAGGCTCCCGTCCTGTCATAGCAAACAGCAGTGTCCCGGGGTAGGCACCCCGGGACACTGCAGGAGCCGGCCCTGGGGGTGGTGGTCCACAGGGCCATCAAGGGCTCCAGGAGGGGGCCGCGCGGCCCCCTCCCATTCAGTGCACAGCCCCGGGAGGTGGTGGTCCCTGGGGCTTGGGGGTCCGTAACGGACCCCCATATTTAAATGTTTAGTGCCCCGGGGAGGTGGCAGTCCCCGGGGCATGTGGGGGGGCTGGAGCCCCCCACACAGGTTTAAAAAAAAAAAAAAAAGAAGCCCCGGGGAGGTGGCGGTCCCCGGGGCTGCGGGAGGGCTCAGAGCCCTCCCGCCATCATTTTTAAATAAAGCCCCGGGGGGTGGCGGTCCCCGGGGCTTGGGGGGCCTTAGAGGCCCCCCCTACATAAATTAAAACCCCCCCACCATGCCCCCGGGACTTGGGCCACCCGGGGGCCAATTAACATCGAAGCGCGGGAGACCGCGCTTCGATTTTTTTTTTTTTCGGCAGGATCCGCGCTCCCTGAGCGCATCCTGCCGATTTAAAAAAAAAAAAAAAAAAATTTTTTTGCCCAGGGGGTCCTTGTGGGACCCCCTGAGCAGACCTAGGGGGTCAGGGTGTTTCTACCCTGCCCCCTTTGTGCGTTTTGCGCACTTGTTTCTGTCCCTCGGTTCTACCGAGGGACAAAATGGCTGCCAACACTTCCTGATTTGGAGTGTTGACAGCCAATTAGCATGCAGCTCGTGATCGGGAGGGTGCGCGAATCCGACGCGGCCATAGATATATATGTACTTTTACTTTTGATTTTCTCAGCAACTACTGAACGGATTTACACCATTTAACAAAAAGGGTTCTTTCTGAACCAAGAACTACCTCTTTGCCAAATTTGGTGTAATTCCGTTCAGCAGTTCGAGCTGTAGCCGTGTCTAAAGTTTCCTATGGAAAAATGAATGGGGAAAACGCGTTCTGGGACCCCCCTTTTTTCTCGGCCCTTGCTTGACGAATCACCCCGAGACTTTCAGGGTAGGAGCGGACCGGAGCGCCCCACAAAGTTTGAAAATTTTGCGAAGATACGTCAACCGGCAAGAGAGTTATTTCAAATAGAATGTCGCGGATTTCCTATGGAAAATAGGTTCTAACTATAACTATCTACTGGCGACCGCCAGTAGATAATATATATATATATGCTTCCTCATGCAGGCCTCCTTCTCGACTCGTGACACAGCAGCACAGGTACAGATTCACCAACAGCTGAAAATGGCTGCAAGAAAATGAATATTTATTGGTAAACACCAATTTTTTTGTGTAAAGTGCAAACAAAAATTATTACAAAACTCTCAATGGCCGACGCGTTTTGGCTTAACTCTTTCAACTGGGACTCACCTACGGTCATGGTGGACGCCATTATATTACATGATCCTTCTACTGTTTCATTGGCCCTCAAGCACTAGAACTATCAACATCACATTTTCGGCTCATTCCGTCCTCCATTTTGGCTTGCATCCACAATTCATTTTAGATGGTTTGCTACATTCAAATGGTACCGTAGTATTGTATTGATGCCACAAAACAATTGTATCAAATTTTCACAGTTAATCCGTTCTTTGACATACGCTGTCTGCACGCTGTTCCCAATTTAAAATAGGTGACTTCCTACAGCTTGATTACAATACATGGTGCACGTGTTGAAAATAATGTAAATCTTTCAGCTTCGAGTCAACATATTATTGGACAGTCTTAGTAATTAGAAGAAGTGTACTTTCCTCATAAGCATTCTATTTCAAAGTGCTCATGTTTGCATCTCATGCATTGACTAAAGTGACAAGTGCTGCTAGTTTATTCGTGCAATAGAATATTCTTGGCATACAATGGGTATAAGTGACTCGTTCCAGGTTAAAGTGATCCGAGTTTGCTACCATAGCCCCGGTTATAAATATTGTACGCTAACTCACAGAAACTATTCATGCTCAGATTTTACATTTACTCCGATTTGTAGAGTGCACATTCCACACATGTATCCTAGATTCGGGTCATATATGATCCTTCAATGTAAAGAATGATCCATATTGCACATCTCCAAAATTATTAGACACACTGCAACTCAAAGCCATATGATCCAAATTGCACATATCCAAAATTAATAAATACACTTCAATTCAAGCTCAATACAATATCGCACATATTATATTCCGTGAATTGAGCATATCTCATCCATATTTCTAAAGTGCTAATGTATATGTGTAGTATAGCATACTTACAGTGGCATGTGCCAATATTCATTATATCCAATGTATATCCTGTATCTCCGGATCATAATTCTTTTAATAAAACAATTGATGTGTATCGCATATATCCAAAATCCATATATACACTGCAGTACAGTATTGCAGATGTTGTATTCAATAGTTTGGACATATCATTTCCATTATTCCAAAGTGTTAGTGCATGCACATGATGCAGTGTACTTAAAGTTACATGTGCTGATATTCTGGATGTTCAGTTAGCCATTCTCTATCACATAATGGTTACCCTGGTCAGTAATGACTAGATGGTTATAAGGTGCCACATGCAGACATCATTCAAATAATTTGGACATATCTTATCAATTATTCCAAAGTGTTAGTGCATGTACATGAGGAAATGTACTTAAAACGACACGTGCTGATATTTTGGATGTTCAACAAACATTTTCTATCACATGATGGTTATCCTGGTCAATATACTGACCTGAAGGTTATAAAATCCCACGTGCAGACATCATTCCATAAGGAGGTACTAAAAGTGACGTGCTGATATTCTGGATTTCCAACAAACATTCTCTATCACATGATAAATATCCTGGTCAATATTGACCAAGAGGTTACAAAGTGCCACGTGCAGACATGATTCCATTAGGAGACATATAAGATAAAAGGGCACCAAAAGGATTTAGAAAGGGACTACTAATATGTCCAAACTAACTAAGGACATTGACAAATCAACAACGTACAGAAACCAGGGGTAGAAAATTAGTGTTCTCTAGGGGAGTGCCTTGTGGAATTTACAGTCAAAACACCATCATATGGGAATAGTAGTAGAGAGGGCTAGCTCCTTTGCTTATACACCACTGATCAATATTCATTGTTCACCTAGATCTTATAGATGAACATATAACTCTGCACCTGTTTTGTGCCCCCACGGGGTCTCTGTGCCTAACGTCGGGGTCAGTCATGATTCTACTCTCCTTAATTCCTTCTCTCTATCCCCTCCTCATGGATGGGGCTTGACAAGTTTTTTTCCAAAGTACATAAAGCTTGCCTAAGATTATTTGTGGTATTGTCCAAAGAGTTGAGCCATGGGGTAGCTCTTGTCCCCGTTCTTACTGGCTTGCATATTCTGACTTTTAACTTATTAATAGTGCTACCCACCAGTGGCGGCTGGTGACATTTGAAAGCGGTGAGGCATAAAAGTTAGGTTTGACTTTTACGTAGTGAGTGACGCAGGCAAGCTTAATGGACAAACGTGAGGTCCAGGCTGGATCCTCCTCCAGAGAAGACAATTGAAAAAAGATTGGCAAATGGTGAATTTTAAAGAAAATTAATTTAGTGATAAAGCAAGGCTTATAAAGCAGTGGGAATGAATAGTTTTGAAATATTAAACACATAAAAACTTCCCTATATCTTACTGCATTAATATATTTAACAGTTACTCTAATGTGCAAATTGTACAACGCAACAACTTCAGCGTTTTAAAGTGTGTGCTTGCCCAGTGTCATGCACTGCATGCGGCATCAACTTTGGGAGAAAATGCTCTACCAGGCTTTGGGAAGGACCCACAGTTGCTGATTGCAATCAGTCTCTCTGCAGAGAGGCCAACCCACTGACAGGCACTTTGCTTTGGCTTCAGTGTCAGAACTCTCAATCAAAGTCCCTCATAAACGCCTGCATAGCTCAAAGTATGCATGGAAAAAAATACAGAAAGAAACACAACATGATTAAATAGCTAACTCTTGAAGGAAGCAAGATTAAGTAAAACTTGAAATAAGAGAGGAAAAAAATAGCTGACATGCATTGCCTTAACGTTTTTAACACTTATTGTTCGTAAATTAATCCATGTTTTCGGCATTAATGTTGTTAAGGGCATGAAGATAGAACCAGTTTTAATGTCATACAGCAGATAACTGTCTACTGTAAGCACATTTCTCTCACTTTGTGTTTGACTCGGATATCTGGATTAACTTCACAAAGGAACAAGAACCCTGGCCTGCTTGTCATTTGGATCTATTTCGAGGGAGAACAAATGCAGCAGCTCCACTTCTAATGGGGCCAGCGATGTGCAACCAGACCCTGGGGTGTCACAGTGGGGGAGGTTAGCATGGCGAGGGGTCTCAGCACAATATGCGTAACAAGATTAGCATTCTAACACTTTCCATTACAGAGAACAAGGCACCAAAGCACACATTCTTGCATCCACTACTACATGTGAGAAATGGGAAAAGGTGGGATCTATCTATGCCTGTGAATGATGGTGGGCTGAAACTATGACGCTGAAAGCATCACTGGACTACAGACAGACTATACTGCCATAGACTACAATGGCAATGATTCATTATGAAGGGCTTTAGAACAGTAAGCCTTGCGTCATGTGTCACAGTGCAGACAGTTGACTACTGCCTGGCTTAAGTCTCCTGCTTCAGAGGGAGGAAGGGAAGGCAGCCTGGGACAGACAGCCCACACTTAAATACATTAATTTGTTTAGAGATACAATTGTATCTCTAAATGACTTGATCTATTTAATACTTGTACAGGAATGTGAAGGAATGTCAAGGGGGAGCAACCCCAGAGCCCTAATGGAGAATCTGCACCTACTACCCACATTTAGCATCCACATTTCAATATATATACCACATGATCCGTATTACAGGTGATCCTATGATGAATTGTAATACTACGAACCTCAAATGGCTGATATGTCTTCTGATACAATCCATATTGGCAAGTTTTACATGAATTGCATCTGATAAAGCCCCTGGTGCTGGTCAATAGCCAATTTTGTTATACTCCAGGTTCAAAGAAGCTACACCTTAGAATGTGACCAAGTGACCTAGTTTTTTAAAATGTTATTTGTGGACCAGTTTAGACTATGGGCCTGATTACAATATTGGCGGTCTGACTGCTGGACCGCCTTTGCAGCGGTTGGGAAAACGCCGCCAAGCTGCGGTATCCCAACCGCTGTATTATGAGTACTCTGCTGGGCTGGCGGTGTTGAATTGGTGATGCCATGGCGGTGGCATGCTTTTGCTCATAGAAAGAGCATGAAGCATAAGCCGCTGCCGTGGCAGCACCACTTGCACATCGGTGCACTGTGTACCATGCACAATGTTGTGCATGGCACACATGCACACATGACAGTAAAATTAGAGGGGGGCACAACATGTGCTGCCATGCACAACCCCCTATGGGCAAATTCCCCCTGGGGCCCTATTTGGGGCCCCTTCCCTAACTTTCCACTGATCTTTTCATGGAGGTGTCGCCATGAAAATGTTGGCTGAAAGGCAGATCGTGATCAGCACAGCAGTGCCGGCATCGGCACTGCCGCCATTGATCACTGCTTTTCCCATCACCGCCCTATCGGGAGTCAGGATCCTGGCAGTGGCGGTGGTCTTGAATCAGGCTTGTGGAAGTCTGACTGCCAACCTCACAATCGGGCCTCTGAGGAGGCAGCGGTAGGACCGCCACCACAGGTACAGTGGTCTTGGGACCGCCCTACTCGTAATCAGACAACAGGTACAGTGGTCTTGGGAGTGCTGTACTCGTAATCAGGCCCTGTCTTTCAAGTCTTCATCCTTACTTAACACATGCCGATTTCGTAGCTACTGAGTTAGGCTACATTATACTCAAGAAAGAGCCTCTTCACCATTTTGTCTATATATATATATATATATATTCACTGAAAAAACCATAGGTTTCAGACATGTTATAGTTAGAAATTAGCATTTAAAAAACCTTTGAAATTCACTGAAAAAACCATAGGTTTTAGGGACAGTTATAGTTAGTTGGACATTTCACTCGTACAAAACCATAGAAATTCCCCCGTTATAGTTAGTTCAGCTAACTATAACTCGCGCCCCACAATGCACTGCTGATGACGTCACATATTACATCACTCATGACATGGTCAGTGACATCACTGATGACATCACTGATGACATCTCAAATGACATCACTGATGACATCACTGATGACATCATCCAGTGACTGTGTGTTTCTGTAAAGTTTAAATATGTTTAATATATATAGGGAAAGGCGTATTGAAGAATGAGTGGGTGTATAAGTGTCTGAATGGATGATTTAGTACGTGAGTGACTGACTCTACAAGTGAGTGATTAAATGTATCTTACTGAATGCATGGGTTAGTGACTAAACTGTGTGAATGTCTGTATCCGTCTGTCTGTTGGTTTGTAAGCGGCTGCATGGCTTTCTGAATAGCTACATGAGTGTCTACATGGGTTATTGATTGATTGTCTGAGTATCTGTATGGGTGCCTGAGTGTTTGTGTGGGTGGGGTGTGTGTGACTCTGTGCATAGAAGTGTGAGTTGGTGATTCACTGGGTGCATGGTTTCAAGAGTGCATCTGTGATGGACTGTATGGGTGGGTGAGTGTGTGTATGGGTGTGTTAGTGATTGAATGTATATCTCAGTGGTACATGTGTGAGTAACTACATATGTGAAAGGCAGTATATATGTGTGTTGGAGTATATAAATGGCTATAAGTGAGAGTGTGTGATTGTGACAGTGGCTGTATGGATGAGTGTGTACTTGTATCAGTGATTGTATAAGAGCGTAAGAATGTGCTAGTATTTGTATGAGTAAGTGAGCTGGTGTGTGTATAACTGTATAGGTGAGTAAATGGGTGTGTGATTACGTTTTTGCATGACTGACTAGGTGTGTGAGTACCTCTATGGATGAGTAGCGGTGTGTGAGTGTTTATATAGGTGTATGAGTGCATATGATAGTCCTGTACTGAGTGACTAAGTATGAGTGACTGTACGGGTGAGTGAGTGGATGTGTGTGTAGACCTAAGAATCAGTGAGTGGGTATGTAGTTTTGGTGTTGGAGTGTCTATGGTTTTGAGAATGGCAGTCTGTAATTTAGAGTGGGTGTATCAAAAGTTATATTAGGGTGTGAGAAGATGCATGAAATTATCACATGGATGATGTCATCAGTGATGTCATTTGAGATGTCATCAGTGATGTCATCAGTGATGTCACTGACCATGTCATGAGTGATGTAATATGTGACGTCATCAGCAGTGCATTGCGGGGCGCGAGTTATAGTTAGCTGAACTAACTATAACGGGGAATTTCTATGGTTTTGAACGAGTGAAATGTCCAACTAACTATAACTGTCCCTAAAACCTATGGTTTTTTCAGTGAATTTCAAAGGTTTTTTAAATGCTAATTTCTAACTATAACGTGTCTGAAACCTATGGTTTTTTCAGTGAATTTCAAAGGTTTTTAAATGCTAATTTCTAACTATAACGTGCCTGAAACCTATGATTTTTTAAGTGAATTTCAAAGGTTTTTTTAAATGCTAGTTTCTAACTATGCCTACAGAGGTAGGACATGTGAAGAAAGAAGAAAAAACGCACAGAAAGAAGCAAAAGATGTGCAGAAAGAACCAACAGAGGAGCAGAAAGAGGCCTTGTTGCAAAATCATCCTGTGCCCACAACTTTTTCAGACGGGTACTGGTGGTAACTGACTCTGACTAACCAGAGCCAGTGCTATGCTAAAAGACACTTAGAATACAGTGAAAACACCTACATACACTAGGGAACACTATGCGTTGGGGTACCCCTGTGATTAGCATGACCTCCTCTGCAAGTCCCTAGTACATAATAGGGCAGGGGGATTAAAACTACCTCTTAAAACGCAGCTACAGGGTGCGTTTGCACAGTGGTGGAGGGGGGGCCTGAGGTGACATGTGTGCAAACGCACCCCGTGGCGCGTTTTAAGTTGCGGGATTAAGTCCCCTTGAATTCTGAGGTTCCCTAGGGCCCAACTAGCCCCCCAGGTACCTACAGTTAGGACCACAGAGCTGAGTTGCAGAGAGGCGTTCCGAGGCCACGCACCTTTTTTCACCTCTCTGCAACGCAACTCTGTTGTGCTTACTGAAGGTACCTGGTGGGCTAGTTGGCCCCCAGGGTCCCTCAGGATTCAAAGGGAATTCATTCCCCAACTTAAAACGCACCACAGGGCGTGTTTGCGCACATGTCACCTGAGGCCCCGCCCCCTCCTTTCACCACTGTGCAAACGCACCCAGTGGTGCGTTTTTAAGTTGGGGGATTAGGTCACCTTGAATCATGAGGGTCCCTGGGGCCCAATAGCCCACTAGGTACTTCCAGTAAGCACCACAGGCCTGCGTTGCAACGCCTGTAACAAATTGTGCAGTTGTGTTTAGGTAGTGAAGAGGGTCGTGCTGGGGGTAGTGTTTTAGGGTTTAGGGTAGTGCAGTGGTATTTGTGTAGTGTAGGGGTCATGCTGGGGGTAGATTTAGGGTTTAGGGTAGTGCAGTGGTGTTTGGGTAGTGTAGGGAGTCGTGCTGGGGGAGTGTTTTAGGGTTTAGGGTAGTGCAGTGGTGTTTGGGTAGTGTAGGGGTCGTGCTGGGGGTAGTGTTTTAGGGTTTAGGGTAGTGCAGTGGTGTTTGGGTAGTGTAGGGGGTCGTGCTGGGGGTAGTGATTTAGGGTAGTGCAGTGGTGTTTGGGTAGTGTAGGGGGTACTGCTGGGGGTAGTGTTTTAGGGTTTAGGTTAGTGCAGTGGTGTTTGGGTAGTGTAGGGGTACTGCTGGGGGTAGTGTTTTAGGGTTTAGGGTAGTGCAGTGGTGTTTGTGTAGTGTAGGGGTAGTGTTTTAGGGTTTAGGGTAGTGCAGTGGTGTTTGTGTAGTGTAGGAGGTCATGTTTTAGGGTTTAGGGTAGTGCAGTGGTCTTTGGGTAGTGTAGGGAGTCGTGCGGGGGTAGTGTTTTAGGGTTTAGGGTAGTGTAGGGGGTCATGCGGGGTAGTGTTTTAGGGATTAGGGTAGTGCATTGGTGTTTGGGTAGTGTAGGGGGTCATGCGGGGGTAGTGTTTTAGGGTTTAGGGCAGTGCAGTGGTGTTCGGGTAGTGTAGGGGGTCGTGCTGGGGGAGTGTTTTAGGGTTTAGGGCAGTGCAGTGGTGTTCGGGTAGTGTAGGGGGTCGTGCTGGGGGAGTGTTTGAGGGTTTAGGGCAGTGCAGTCGTGTTCGGGTAGTGTAGGGGGTTGTGCTGGGGGTAGTATTTTAGGGTTTAGGGTAGTGCAGTGGTGTTCGGGTAGTGTAGGGGGTCGTGCTGGGGGTAGTGTTCTAGGGTTTAGGGCAGTGCAGTGGTGTTTGGGCAGTGTAGGGGTAATGCTGGGGGTGGTGTTTTAGGGTTTAGGGCAGTGCAGTGGTGTTCGGGCAGTGTAGGGGGTCGTGCTGGGGGTGGTGTTTCAGGGTTTAGGGCAGTGCAGAGGTGTTTGGGCAGTGTAGGGGGTGGTGTTTCAGGGTTTAGGGCAGTGCAGTGGTGTTCGGGCAGTGTAGGGGGTCGTGCAGGGGTGGTGTTTCAGGGTTTAGGGCAGTGGTGTTCGGGCAGTGTAGGGGTCGTGCTGGGGGTGGTGTTTCAGGGTTTGGGGCAGTGCAGTGGTGTTCGAGCAGTAAAGGGGTCGTGCTGGGGGTGGTGTTTCAGGGTTTAGGGCAGTGCAGTGGTGTTCGGGCAGTGTAGGGGCGGTGCAGGGGTGGTGTTTCAGGGTTTAGGGCAGTGCAGTGGTGTTCGGGCAGTGTAGGGGGTGCTGCAGGGGTGGTGTTTCAGGGTTTAGTGCAGTGCAGTGGTGTTCGGGCAATGTAGGGGGTCATGCAGGGGGTGGTGTTTCAGGGTTTAGGGCAGTGCAGTGGTGTTCGGGCAGTGTAGGGGGTCGTGCTGGGGCTGGTGTTTCAGGGTTTAGGGCAGTACAGTGGTGTTTGGGCAGTGTAGGGGGTCGTGCTGGGGCTGGTGTTTCAGGGTTTAGGGCAGTGCAGTGGTGTTCGGGCAGTGTAGGGGGTTGTGCTGGGGCTGGTGTTTCAGGGTTTAGGGCAGTGCAGTGGTGTTCGGGCAGTGTAGGTGGTCGTGCTGGGGCTGGTGTTTCAGGGTTTAGGGCAGTGCAGTGGTGTTCGGGTAGTGTAGGGGTCATGCTGAGGCTGGTGTTTCAGGGTTTAGGGCAGTGCAGTGGTGTTCGGGCAGTGTAGGGGGTCTTGCTGGGGCTGGTGTTTCAGGGTTTAGGGCAGTGCAGTGGTGTTCGGGCAGTGTAGGGGGTCGTGCTGGGGGTGGTGTTTCAGGGTTTAGGGCAGTGCAGTGGTGTTTGGGCAGTGTAGGGGGTCATGCTGGGGCTAGTGTTTCAGGATTTAGGGCAGAGCAATGGTGTTCAGGCAGTGTAGGGGGTTTTGCTGGAGGTGGTGTTTCAGGGTTTAGGGCAGTGCAGTGGTGTTCGTGCAGTGTAGGGGGTGTTGTTTCAGGGTTTAGGGCAGTGGTGTTCAGGCAGTGTAGGGGTCTTGCTGGGGTTGATGTTTCAGGGTTTAGGGCAGTGCAGTGGTGTTCGGGCAGTGTAGGGGGTCGTGCTGGGGGTGGTGTTTCAGGGTTTAGGGCAGTGCAGTGGTGTTCCGGCAGTGTAGGAGGTCGTGCAGGGGGTGGTGTTTCAGGGTTTAGGGCAGTGCAGTGGTGTTCGGGCAGTGTAGGGGGTCATGCTGGGGGTGGTGTTTCAGGGTTTAGGGCAGTGCAGTGGTGTTCGGGCAGTGTAGGGTGTCGTGCTGAGGGGTGGTGTTTCAGGGTTTAGGGCAGTGCAGTGGTGTTCGGGCAGTGTAGGGGTCGTGCAGGGGTGGTGTTTCAGGGTTTAGTGCAGTGCAGTGGTGTTCGGCCAGTGTAGGTGGTCTTGCTGGGGGTGGTGTTTCAGGCTTTAGTGCAGTGGTGTTAGGGCAGTGTAGGGGTCTTGCTGGGGGTGGTGTTTCAGGGTTTAGGGCAGTGCAGTGGTGTTCGGGCAGTGTAGGGGGTCTTGCTGGGGCTGGTGTTTCAGGGTTTAGGGCAGTGCAGTGGTGTTCGGGCAGTGTAGGGGTCGTGCTGGGGCTGGTGTTTGAGGGTTTAGGGTAGTGCAGTGGTGTTCGGGCAGTGTAGGGGGTCGTGCTGGGGCTGGTGTTTCAGGGTTTAGGGCAGTGCAGTGGTTTTCGGGCAGTGTAGGTGGTCGTGCTGGGTCTGGTGTTTCAGGGTTTAGGGCAGTGCAGTGGTGTTCGGGCAGTGTACGGGGTTGTGCTGGGGCTGGTGTTTCAGGGTTTAGGGCAGTGCAGTGGTGTTCGGGCAGTGTAGGGGGTCGTGCTGGGGGTGGTGTTTCAGGGTTTAGGGCAGTGCAGTGGTGTTTGGGCAGTGTAGGGGGTCGTGCTGGGGCTGGTGTTTCATGGTTTAGGGCAGTGCAGTGGTGTTCGGGCAGTGTAGGGGTCGTGCTGGGGGTGGTGTTTCAGGGTTTAGGGCAGTGCAGTGGTGTTCGGGCAGTGTAGGGGGTCATGCTGGGGGTGGTGTTTCAGGGTTTAGGGCTTTGCAGTGGTGTACGGGCAGTGTAGGGGGTCTTGCTGGGGGTGGTGTTTCAGGGTTTAGGGCAGTGGTGTTCGGGCAGTGTAGGGGGTCTTGCTGGGGGTAGTGTTTCGGGGTTTAGGGCAGTGCAGTGGTGTTCGTGCAGTGTAGGGGTCGTGCTGGGGGTGGTGTTTCAGGGTTTAGGGCAGTGCAGTAGTGTTCGGGCAGTGTAGGGGGTCGTGCAGGGGGTGGTGTTTCAGGGTTTAGGGCAGTGCAGTGGTGTTCGGGCAGTGTAGGGGGTCGTGCTGGGGGTGGTGTTTCAGGGTTTAGGGCAGTGCAGTGGTGTTCGGGCAGTGTAGGGGGTCGTGCAGGGGGTGGTGTTTCAGGGTTTAGGGCAGTGGAGTGGTGTTCGGGCAGTGTATGGGTCGTGCTGGGGCTGGTGTTTCAGGGTTTAGGGCAGTGCAGTGGTGTTCGGGCAGTGTAGGGGTCTTGCTGGGGGTGGTGTTTCAGGGTTTAGGGCAGTGGTGTTCGGGCAGTGTAGGGGGTCTTGCTGGGGGTGGTGTTTCAGGGTTTAGGGCAGTGCAGTGGTGTTCGGGCAGTGTAGGGGGTCTTGCTGGGGGTAGTGTTTCAGGGTTTAGGGCAGTGCAGTGGTGTTCGGGCAGTGTAGGGGTCTTGCTGGGGGTAGTGTTTCAGGGTTTAGGGCAGTGCAGTGGTGTTCGGTGCAGTGTAGGGGGTCATGCTGGGGATGGTGTTTCAGGGTTTAGGGCAGTGCAGTAGTGTTCGGGCAGTGTAGGGGGTCGTGCAGGGGTGGTGTTTCAGGGTTTAGGGCAGTGCAGTGGTGTTCGGGCAGTGTAGGGGGTCGTGCTGGGGTGGTGTTTCAGGGTTTATGGCAGTGCAGTGGTGTTCGGGCAGTGTAGGGGGTCGTACTGGGGGTGTTGTTTCAGGGTTTAGGGCAGTGGTGTTCGGGCAAAGTAGGGGGTCTTGCTGGGGGTGATGTTTCAGGGTTTAGGGCAGTGCAGTGGTGTTTGGGCAGTGTAGGAGGTCTTGCTGGGGGTAGTGTTTCAGGGTTTAGGGCAGTGCAGTGGTGTTCGGGCAGTGTAGGGGTCCTGCTGGGGGTGGTGTTTCAGGGTTTAGGGCAGTGCAGTGGTGTTCGGGCAGTGTAGGGGGTCATGAAGGGTGTGGTGTTTCAGGGTTTAGGGCAGTACAGTGGTGTTCAGGCAGTTTAGGGGGTCGTGCTAGGGTATGTGTTTCAGGGTTTAGGGCAGTGCAGTGCTGTTCGGGCAGTGTAGGGGGTCGTGCAGGGGCTGGTGTTTCAGGGTTTAGGGCAGTGCAGTGGTGTTCGGGCAGTGTAGGGGGTCGTGCTGGGGGTATTGTTTTAGGGTTTAGGGTAGTGCAGTGGTGCTTGTGTAGTGTAGGGGGTCGTGCTGGGAGTAGTGTTTTAGGGTTTAGGGTAGTGCAGTGGTGTTTGTGTAGTGTAGGGGGTCATGTTTTAGGGTAGTGCAGTGGTGTTTGGGTAGTGTAGGGGTCGTGCTGGGGGTAGTGTTTTAGGATTTAGGTTAGTGCAGTGGTGTTTGGGTAGTGTAGGGGGTCGTGCTGGGGGTAGTGTTTTAGGGTTTAAGGTAGTGCAGTGGTGTTTGTGTAGAGTAGGGGTCGTGCTGGGGGTAGTGTTTTAGGTTTTAGGGTAGTGCAGTGGTGCTTGTGTAGTGTAGGGGTCGTGCTGGGGGTAGTGTTTTAGGGTTTAGGGTAGTGCAGTGGTGTTTGTGTAGTGTAGGGGTCATGTTTTAGGGTAGTGCAGTGGTGTTTGGGTAGTGTAGGGGGTCATGCTGGGGGTAGTGTTTTAGGATTTAGGTTAGTGCAGTGGTGTTGGGGTAGTGTTTTAGGGTTTAGGGTAGTGCAGTGGTGTTTGTGTAGTGTAGGGGGTCATGCTGGGGGTAGTGTTTTAGGGTTTAGGATAGTGCAGTGGTGCTTGTGTAGTGTAGGGGTCGTGCTGGGGTAGTGTTTTAGGGTTTAGGGAGTGCAGTGGTGTTTTTGTAGTGTAGGGGGTCATGTTTTAAGATGCAATGCTCCAATACCTGACCAGTCTGCACTACATAAAACTGCAAAAAACTAAAAATAAAAAGTGTTTTGCACACTTTTGTCATTGGGCTATATGTGGGCTCCATCTGGGTAATATTTGTGCTACATTTGGGCTCTTTTTTCACTGGTGGACATCTTGGAAGACTTCTTTGTTATGAAGTTTCCTAATTTCCTCATTTACTGCAGTCTCCTCAGTAGGAAATGCTTTCAGTTTTTTACTTTGATTCCATCAAGAAGGCATTCAGATGTGTCACACATTTGCCATAAATTCAGAATGTTATTACTCTAGTTGTTCATTAGATCACTGTAGTAAAGCTACTGCTCATCAAGGAGTTAACTGGAAGTCTACTGCTGGTATTGAAAGTGATTGTTTCAGTCTGCATGTCAGAATTTTCTAATGAAATAGAAGAGGATTTGAGATCTCACTTAAAACATGCACTAAATTTTCTTTTTGCAGCACTAACCATAATTTCTATGGCAAAATGAACCCCCTCATTTTGTTCCTTTTTAAATTAAATGTTTTAAGTGTTACCAGTTTATTCCAATCAAGATGGCTTCAGGTGTGCCATACTTTTGTCATAAGTAAGGCTGTTAGCACTCTAGTTGTTCTTTAGAACACTCTGGGAAGCTGCAGTAGAACACAAAGGCATCAACTGACAGGCTGCTCCTGTTGTAATATAACAGGAAGATATTTGAGATCTCACTTAAAACATGTCCTAATTTTTCTTTCTACAGCACTAACCATAATTTCTATGGCGAAATGAACCCCCTCATTTTGTTCCTTTTTAAATTAAATGTTTTAAGTGTTACCAGTTTATTCCAATCAAGATGGCATCAGGTGTGCCATACTTTTGTCATAAGTAAGACTGTTAGCGCTCTAGTTGTTCCTTAGAACACTCTGGGAAGCTGCAGTAGAACACAAAGGCATCAACTGACAGGCTGCTCCTGTTGAAATATAACAGGAAGATATTTGAGATCACACTTGAAACATGTCCTAATTTTTCTTTCTACAGCACTAACCATAATTTCTATGACAAAATGAACCCCATCATTTTGTTCCTTTTTAAATTAAATGTTTTAAGTGTTACCAGTTTATTCCAATCAAGATGGCTTCAGGTGTGCCATACTTTTGTCATAAGTAAGGCTGTTAGCACTCTAGTTGTTCTTTAGAACACTCTGGGAAGCTGCAGTAGAACACAAAGGAATCAACTGACAGTCTCTGCCCTTGTTGGATGTACATGTTTTACTGAGAATGCCAGACTTCATTCTCACATGACTGAGAAAGATAATGTGAATTTACAGAAAATATGCTCTCATTTTAGCTTCTGGAGCACCTTCCAAAACTGTATGGGACAAGCATGTGAAAATAGTTTTCTCTCAAACATGATTCATGATATCCCAGCAGAAGGTTTTTCACAGGGTAAAATCACCTTAGAACACACCACAATTCCTGAAATTAGTATGGTACCATCAACAAATGAATTCTAATGTAACTAAAGTCTGTTATCACCCTTTATAGTTCTCCTTTTGGTAACCCTCAAAATCTTCGATTCACTACAATGCATTTCAATGGGGTACTATCATTTATATTGGTCCCAAGATGGCTGCCAGCAATTCCAGGATGAAGTGCTGACAGCCAATCAGATCTCACGATGACATGTGTGGTTAGGCTCCGCCCAGATATATATGTGTTTTTACTTTTGATTTTCTCAGCAACTACTGAACGGATTTACACCATTTAACAAAAGGGTTCTTTCTGAACCAAGAACTACCTCTTTGCCAAATTTGGTGTAATTCCGTTCAGCAGTTCGGGCTGTAGCCTTGCATAAAGTTTCCTATGGGAAATTGATTTTTGACTCTTATCTTTTTAATTTCTCCACAACTACTGAACGGATTTACACCATTTAACAAAAGGGTTCTTTCTGAACCAAGAACTACCTCTTTGCCAAATTTTGTGTAATTCCGTTCAGCAGTTCGGGCTGTAGCCGTGGCTAAAGTTTCCTATGGGAAAATGAATGGGGAAAACACGTTTTGGGACCCTCCTTTTTTCTCGGCCCCCGCTTGACGAATCACCCCGAAACTTTCAGGGTAGGAGCGGACCGGAGCGGGCCATAAAGTTTGAAAATTTCGCGAAGATTCGTCAACCGACGCAAGAGCTATTTCAAATAGAATGTCGCGGATTTCCTATGGAAAATAGGTCCTAACTATAACTATCTACTGGCGACCGCCAGTAGATAATATATATATATATATTCACTGAAAAAACCATAGGTTTCAGACACGTTATAGTTAGAAATTAGCATTTAAAAAACCTTTGAAATTCACTTAAAAAATCATAGGTTTTAGGGACAGTTATAGTTAGTTGGACATTTCACTCGTACAAAACCATAGAAATTCCCCCGTTATAGTTAGTTCAGCTAACTATAACTCGCGCCCCGCAATGCACTGCTGATGACGTCACATATTACATCACTCATGACATGGTCAGTGACATCACTGATGACATCACTAATGACATCTCAAATGACATCACTGATGACATCATCCAGTGACTGTGTGTTTCTTTAAAGTTTAAATATGTTTAATATATATAGGGAAAGGCGTATTGAAGAATGAGTGGGTGTATAAGTGTCTGTATGGATGATTTAGTAGGTGCGTGACTAACTCTATAAGTGAGTGATTAAACGTATCTTACTGAATGCATGGGTTAGTGACTAAACTGGGTGAATGTCTGTATCTGTCTGTCTATTGCTGTGTAAGTGGCTGCATGGGTTTGTGAATAGCTACATGAGTGTCTATATGAGTTATTGATTAGTTGTCTGAGTATCTGTATGGGTGCCTGAGTGTTTGTGTGGGTGGGGTGTGTGCGACTCTGTGCATAGATGTGTGAGTGGGTGATTCACTGGGTGGATGGTTTCAAGAGTGCATCTGTGATAGACTGTATGGGTGGGTAAGTGTGTGTAAGAGTGTGTTTGTGAGTGAATGTATGTCCCAGTTTTACATGTGTGAGTAACTACATATGTGAAAGGCAGTATATATGTGTGTTGGAGTATGTAAATAGCTATAAGCAAGAGTGTGTGATTGTGAGAGTGACTGTATGGATGAGTGTGTGCTTGTATCAGTGATTGTATAAGAGCGTAAGAATGTGCTAGTATTTGTATGAGTAAGTGAGCTGGTGTGTGTATAACTGTATAGGTGAGTAAATGGCAGTGTGTTTAATTATTTGCATGACTGACTAGGTGTGTGAGTACCTCTATGGATGAGTGGCGGTGTTTGAGTGTCTATATAGGAGTATGAGTGCATATGATAGTCCTGTACTGAGTGACCGTAAGTATGAGTGACTGTACGGGTGAGTGAGTGGATGTGTGTGTAGACCTAAGAATCAGTGAGTGGGTATGTAGTTATTGGTGTTGGAGTGTCTATGGTTTTGCGAATGGCAGTCTGTAATTTAGAGTGGGTGTATCAAAGGTTATATCAGGGTGTGAGGAGGTGCATCAGATTATCACGTGGATGATGTCATCAGTGATGTCATCAGTGATGTCATTTGAGATGTCATCAGTGATGTCATCAGTGATGTCACTGACCATGTAATGAGTGATGTAATATGTGACGTCATCAGCAATGCATTGCGGGGGCGCGAGTTATAGTTAGCTGAACTAACTATAACGGGGGAATTTCTATGGTTTTGTACGAGTGAAATGTCCAACTAACTATAACTGTCCCTAAAACCTATGGTTTTTTAAGTGAATTTCAAAGGTTTTTTAAATGCTAATTTCTAACTATAACGTGTCTGAAACCTATGGTTTTTTCAGTGATTTTCAAAGGTTTTTTAAATGCTAATTCCTAACTATAACATGTCTGAAACCTATGGTTTTTTTCAGTGAATTTCAAAGGTTTTGTAAATGACAATTTTTAAATGTATTAATTGTTATATTTATTTTTTTGATACTGATTTACTACATTTTTTTAACTATTTATTTTTACATATTTTATTTTTTAAATTACATTGTAATTACATTATACATTACATTACAAAATATACTTTCTCAGAATGAATTACTTTAGTTTAAATACTTTGCAAATAGGCAATAGACTTTTAAGTATAGTAGTTACAGTTGTTGCAATGGGCAACACAATTTCAAACACAATGCAGCATTGAGCTCAATGTGAATTTCTAGTTAAATGCAATTAGTTACTTTATGGATTACTTTTCTAACCACAGGACTGGATCCTAGATTCAGTCCTGGGACATCTCCTGTAAACAGTTGAGTAAAAGCGTTTTGGTTACAGTAGTGATTTTTAAGGAATATTATTGTATTTTAAAAGTTGACAGAAACTTTTTCACATAGAATCACCAATGTTATCATATGGGAGGAAATTCACTTAGCAGGTAAGTAGTGTTATCGTTACTTTTCTTACTCAGTGGTGGATCCTGTATCCAGCACTGGTGCATCTCCTGTAAACAGTTGAAAGAATGCGTTTAAGTCATACAGGCGATTTTTAAGGAATATTTGTAGTTTGTGAAAATCAACACTTTGAAACTTTTCTGCTGAAAACCAGACAATGGATTCCTATGGAAGGAAATATAAGTTACTGGTAAGTACGGTTAAAATTACTTTTCAGGATCAGTACTGGGCTGAAAGATGCAGCACTGAGGTCTCTCCTGATAACAGGTGAGTAAATCGGAATTCGTATTTTGGCTGATTTTAAAGGAATATTTGTATGTTTCAAAAATCGACACTTAGAAACTTTTTCAGCAAAAAGCAGGCAATGATATCCTATGGAAGGAAATTCAAGTTACTGGTAAGTACGGTTAAAATTACTTTTCAGGATCAGTACTGGGCTGAAAGATGCAGCACTGAGGTCTCTCCTGATAACAGGTGTGTAAATCGGAATTCGTATTTCGGCTGATTTTAGAGGAATATTATAAAGTTCCAAAACTCCACACTTAGAAGAATTTCCAAGTGAAACCAGTCAATGAAATCCTATGGAAGGAAATTCAAGTTACTGGTAAGTACGGTTAAAATTACTTTTCAGGATCAGTACTGGGCTGAAAGATGCAGCACTGAGGTCTCTCCTGATAACAGGTGAGTAAATCGAATTCGTATTTCGGCTGATTTTAGAGGAATATTATAAAGTTCCAAAACTCCGCACTTAGAAGAATTTCCAAGTGAAACCAGTCAATGATATCCTATGGAAGGAAATTCAAGTTACTGGTAAGTACGGTTAAAATTACTTTTCAGGATCAGTACTGGGCTGAAAGATGCAGCACTGAGGTCTCTCCTGATAACAGGTGAGTAAATCGGAATTCGTAGTTCGGCTGATTTTAGAGGAATATTTGTATGTTTCAAAAATCGACACTTAGAAACTTTTTCAGCAAAAAGCAGACAATGATACCCTGTGGAAGGAAATTCAAGTTACTGGTAAGTACGGTTAAAATTACTTTTCAGGATCAGTACTGGGCTGAAAGATGCAGCACTGAGGTCTCTCCTGATAACAGGTGAGTAAATCGGAATTCGTATTTCGGCTGATTTTAGAGGAATATTATAAAGTTCCAAAACTCCACACTTAGAAGAATTTCCAAGTGAAACCAGTCAATGTTAGCCTATGGAAGGAAATTCAAGTTACTGGTAAGTACGGTTAAAATTACTTTTCAGGATCAGTACTGGGCTGAAAGATGCAGCACTGAGGTCTCTCCTGATAACAGGTGAGTAAATAGGAATTCGTAGTTCGGCTGATTTTAGAGGAATATTTGCACAATGGTGAAGGGAGGTGGCGGGGCCTGAGGTGACATCTGTGCAAACGCGCCCCGTGGCGCGTTTTAAGTTGGGGGATTAAGTCCCCTTGAATCATGAGGGTCCCTGGGGTCCAACTAGCCCACCCTGTACCTCCAGTATGCGCCAGGGAGCTACGTTGCAGAGAGGTGTTCAGAGGCCATGCCCCTTTTTGCACCTCTCTGCAATGCAGCTCTGTGGCGCTTTCTGGACGTACCTGTTGGGCTAGTTGGCCCCCAGGGACCCTCAGGATTGAAGGGAATTTAGTTCCCCATCTTAAAACGCGCCACGGGTTCTGTTTGCACACATGTCACCTGAAGCCCCGCCCCCTCCCTTCACCACTGTGCAAACGCGCCCCGTGGCGCGTTTTAAGTTGGGGGATTAAGTCCCCTTGAATCCTGAGGGTCCCTGGAGTCCAACTAGCCCACCATGTACTTCTAAAGCGCCACAGAGCTGCGTTGCAGAGAGGTGTAAAGGGCGTGGCCTCTGTACACCTCTCTGCAACGCAGCCCCTAGGCATACTGGAGGTTCCTGGTGGGCTAGTTGGCCTCAGGACCCCCAGTATTCAAGGGAATTACTTCCCCTTCTTAAAACGCGCCAGGGGCGCATTTGCAGAGTACTGCAGGGAGGGGGGCGTGGCCTCCGGCACAATGCCGGTCGTTTTTTTTTTTTTTTTAATGGGAGGGGGCTGCGTGGCCCCCTTCCCTGGGCCTGTATTGGCCCCAGGGACCCCATCCCCGGGGCATGCCCTCGATGTTTTTTTAAAATTATTTTGGAGGGGGCTGCGTGGCCCCCCTCCTCAGGCCATTTAAGGCCCCGGGGACCCCATCCCCCGGGGCCGGCCTTGCCCTTTTTTTTAACTTTTTTTTTTATTTGGGGAGGGGGGCTGCGTGGCCCCCCTCCCGAGCCACTTATGGCCCCGGGGACCCCATCCCCCGGGGCCTGGCCTCTGGTTGGGGACTGTGGGGGTCCCCAATCCCCCACAATCCCAGCCGGCTCCCTGCCTCCTGCGCGAGCCGGCTATTGCTTTTCCACATGGGGAGCAGCTAACATGCTGCTCCCCATGTGGAAAAGCAATTGGGTTTGCATTTTGAAAGAGAGACAGGTTTCCTGCTCTCTCTTTCAAAATGCAAACCAAGATTGCTATGACAGGACGGGAGCCACGAGGCTCCCGTCCTGTCATAGCAACTACAGTGTCCCGGGGTAGGCACCCGGGACACTGCAGGAGCCGGCCCTGGGGGGTGGTGGTCCCCAGGGCCATCAAGGGCTCCAGGAGGGGGCCACGCGGCCCCCTCCCAACCATTTCACAGCCCGGGGAGGTGGTGGTCCCCGGGGCTTTGAGAGTCCGTAACGGACCCCCATATTCAAATCTTTAGTGCCCCGGGAGGTGGCGGTCCCGGGCGTGTGGGGGGCTGGAGCCCCCACACAGGTTAAAACATTTTAAAAAAAAGAAGCCTTGGGGGGTGGCGGTCCCCGGGGCTGCGGGAGGGCAAAGAGCCCTCCCGCACCATTATTTTCTAAAGCCCCGGGGGTGGCGGTCCCCGGGGCTTGGGGGGCCTTAGAGGCCCCCACATTAAATCTAACCCCCCCACCATGCCCCGGGACTTGGCCCACCCGGGGCAAATAAACCATCGAGCGCGGAGACCGCGCTTCGATGATTTTTTGGCAGAATCCGCGCACCCTGAGCACATCCTGCCGATTTTTTTTTTTTTTTTAAATCCTTTTTTCTGCCCAGGGGATCCTTGTGGGACCCCCTGAGCAGACCTAGGGGGTCAGGGTGTTTCTACCCTGCCCCCTTTGTGCGTTTGCACACTTGTGTTTTTTTCTCGGCGGGATTCGTGCACCCTAAGCGCATCCCGCCGATTTTTTAAAAAATGCTTTTTTCTGCCCAGGGGTCCTTGTGGGACCCCTGAGCAGACCTAGGGGTCAGGGTGTTTCTACCCTGCCCCCTTTGTGCGTTGCACACTTGCAATTTTTTTTTCTCGGCGGGATTCGCGCACCCTAAGCGCATCCCGCCGATTTTAAAAAAAATGCTTTTTTCTGCCATGGGGGTCCTTGTGGGACCCCTGAGCAGACCTAGGGGGTCAGGGTGTTTCTACCCTGCCCCCTTTGCGCTTGCGCACTTGTTTCTGTCCCTCGGTTCTACCGAGGGACAAAATGGCTGCCAACACTTCCTGATTTGGAGTGTTGACAGCCAATTAGCATGCAGCTCGTGATCGGGAGGGTGCGCGAATCCGACGCGGCCATAGATATATATGTGATTTTCATTTTGATTTTCACAGGAACTACTGAACGGATTTACACCATTTAACAAAAAGGGTTCTTTCTGAACCAAGAACTACCTCTTTGCCAAATTTGGTGTAATTCCGTTCAGCAGTTCGAGCTGTAGCCGTGTCTAAAGTTTCCTATGGGAAAATGAATGGGGAAAACACGTTTTGGGACCCCCTTTTTCTCGGCCCCGCTTGATGAATCACCCTGAGACTTTCAGGGTAGGAGCGGAACGGAGTGGGCCATAAAGTTTGAAAATTTCGCGAAGATTCGTCAACCGACGCAAGAGTTATTTCAAATAGAATGTCGCGGATTTCCTATGGAAAATAGGTCTTAACTATAACTATCTACTGGCGACCGCCAGTAGATAATATATATATATATATATATATATATATATATATATATATATATATATATATATATATTTATTGTTCACTGAAAAAAACAAAGAGTACAGGGACGTTATATTTAGGAAACAGCATTAAAAAACGTATAAATTATCTGAAAAAAACAAAGGTTACAGTGACATTATAGTTAGGAAATATAATTTAAAACACCTTAGAATTTCACACCAAAAATTAAAAGTAGCAGGGGTGTTATAGTTAGGTTCAGATTTTACACACACAAATCCATAGAAAATTAGCAGTTACAGTTATACTTTTCTAAAGAAACTATAACTCGTTCACTAGGGTAAGTGTAACCCGCCCCCCTGCCATGCACAGTTTTCTCATCAGTAATTAGCAGTGCATGGCGAGGGCGCGAGTTAAGTTACCTTAGGGCATAAGTGAATTTCTATGTTTTTTAATTCTATTTCCTAACTATAACATCCCTGTAACCTTTGTTTTTCCAGTGAAGTTCTACTGTTTTTTAATATAAAGTAATATTAAATTACCATACGTTAATCTAAACGCTGATGCGCACAGCCTTTAGCTGTGTGGGGTGGTGGGTTGGCCAGCAGCCAGGCCCTACTGCCAATTCCCCACATGCAGCCAACCCCATGCTCTGCACAGCCTTTGGCTGTATGCAGTGGGGGGTGGGCCACAATGTCTGGGCCTGTGGCAAGGCCCTGTGCCCAACCCCCCACATGCAACCAACCCCACACTGCACACAGACTTTGGCCATGCGCAATGGGGGTTTGGCCACTCTACCTCCAACCCCCCCAAAGTCAGCCAATCAGCAGGCCCTCTCTCCGGGCCACTTTTGGCCCCATGGAAACCATTCCCCAGGACCCAAAGTACTTTTTTAGGGGGAGGAGCTCTTTATTTATTTTATTTATTTACCGAATTTATACAGCGCATAGCTGCCCCAGCGACGGGGCGTCCCAGCGCTACAAGGTAAACTTTCATGAAGCAGAGAAGGAAAAAAGACCCTAAGGCTACCCCGGAAAGAGCCAGGTCTTTATGGCTCTCCGAAACTCTAGAAGGTTCTGTAGTCCTCTAATCCCAGAGGGAAGGGAGTTCCAAAGCCTAGCTGCCAATACCTTAAATGAGCGTCCACCTGCTCTGTCTCTACGAACTCGGGGGCTGCAGACTAGCCTTTTATCTGCAGAGCGAAGAGTACGCCTCGGGATATAAGGCACTAGCCAATTCGCTAAGACCTTGGGGGCTTGATGATTCAGGATTTTATAAGCCACACACAAAGTCTTGAACTGAATCCTTTTCTCCACCGGCAGCCAGTGAAGCCTGGACAGAGAACTAGACACAGAACAGGATCTTGGGAGGGCCAGCAGAGTGCGAGCAGCCGCATTTTGAATTCTTTGGAGTCGCTGAATGCAAGATTTATTAGCACCTAAATATAGGGCATTTCCATAGTCCAATCTGGACAAGATCGTGGCCTGTAAAATGGTCTGTCGAATAGAGGGATTAAAAAAACCCAACAAAGGTTTGAGACCTCTCAAGAGCCCGAAGCAGGTCCCTGCGACTGACTTAGATTGGGTGTCGAAGGACAGACTACTATCTATCCAGAAACCCAGATTTTTAACCACCTCCTTTGGCATGGGGGCTGGTTTGAGTTCCTCCGGCCACCACTGCTCAGACCATAGGTCACTGTCTTTGCCCAGCAAAAGAATTTCAGACTTGCTCGCATTAAGCTGCAGGCAGTTATCTGACATCCAATTAGATACTGCCAGCATATCCTCCTTGAATTTCACCAGGTTAAGATCACACTTCTTTGAGAAGGCGATCACTAATTGGGTGTCGTCCGCATAAGACACCAAGGACAGCCCTCTACTCCTAGCTACCACTGCCAGAGGTTGTACATAGATGTTAAAAGCATGGGGCTTAGGATCGAACCCTGGGGCACCCCATGCTTGATATTATACTCCTGGGAGTGGAACGGGGGCAAGGTGACCTGGAAGGTTCTGCCTTCCAAGAAGGAGCGGAACCAGGCCAACACCAGACCCCCAATCCCAATCTCCTCCAGCCTACGCAGAAGTATTCCGTGTGACACCGTATCAAATGCGGCGCTTAAATCAAGAAGAATCAAGGCCACTGAGCTTCCTTCATCCAGCCTGTCACGGATATCTTCGGTCACCGCCATCAGCGCAGATTCAGTGCTGTGACGGGACCTAAACCCATTTTGAGAGACATCCAGAATATCATTGCGTTCCACCAACTCAGTGAGGATGGTGTTAACATGAGATTCAGTGGCCTTAGCCAAAAGGGAGCTGTGAAATAGGACGGTAATTGCCCGGGTTGGAGGGTTCAAGAGAAGGTTTCTTTAAAGGGAATCACTTTGGCATGTTTCCACGCCAAAGGTACAGATGCTGAGGACAGAGACAGATTGATCAATTCCCGTGCCACAGGTAAAAGGACACTCTGTAATTGATGAAACTGGGCTGGTCTCAAAGGGTCAGCTGCCGAACCAGATTTAATCTTTCTGCATAGAGATTCAGTTTCAGTCAACGATAGTGAAGGGAAGGAGCAAAGTATATTATCGCCCCTAGAGGGCCTTTTGTCTTCACAGCATTCTTCTCCAGCTAAATAAGTGCTAGGGGCAAAGCTGTTATAGATATTATCCACCTTGTGGATAAAATAATTAGCCAACTCATCACATTGTGTATTAGATGAGATAAGGGAATCAGCCTTCACCTTAGAGACTTTCATAACTTTAAGGAGAGAAAAATTGTCTTCGAAGGATTTTTGCTTTCCAGAATTTCGTTGGCAATATACTCAGCTCTAGCTTTCCGAACTAATTTGTGATAGATCTTGATAGAGTCACGATAATTAGTTTTTGATTCCGCATCATAGGTTCTTCTCCAGACACGTTCTAAATGTTTACATTTGGTTTTTTCTTTACTCAAAAGCTCATTAAACCAAGGGTTGGCTAGTTCCATTTTTTTTTATCAAGCAGGATTTAGCCGGGATACACTTATCCAGAGTAGAAGAAATCCAATCATGAGAGAGTGTCACAGCGGATTCTAGATTAGAGGGAAACTGAGGTTTATGCCTTAGCAATAGGTCAGAGAATTTATCAATGTCTAACTTATGCCAAGGACGTTTTGCTATGGATAGGGATAGGGAGTCTGTTTGGGCCGGCTTCCCTAACCAGCGAATGGAGAAAGGGACAAGAAAGTGGTCGGACCAGGCCATAGGGAGAGGGGATGCGGCGTACAGGGAATCTAAATTGGAGAATATCGGATCCAATAGATGACCCACAACATGTGTACTGGATCCGACACGCTGGGTCAGCTGACAGGCTTCCAAATCAGGGACTGGCAACTTATTTCAGGGGGATAGCGGCACGTGCCCCCTCCTTAGGGCAATTTTGGGCCAGGGAACCCCATTACCCAGGGCCCGGCAAATTTTGTGGGGGCAAGGGGTACGTGCCCCATACCTTGGCTGATTTTGTAGTTGTGGCCGGGCCCGGGGAGGGGGCCATGCAGCCCCATCCCCATTCTATATATGGCCAGGCGTTGGGCCGAAAATAAAAAAATTGAACAATAAAAGGTACATTTTACCTTTATGGATGGCTAAAAAGCTTACATTAGCTGTGTCTTTGAGATTTAGTCATTAAAAGTCATTGTCTAGGTGCATGCCATTCTGTAAACAAAGATAAAAAAAGACATCTACCTCTTCTGTGTTCCACTCATCTTTCTACATTTGAAGATGTGATAAAAAAATGTATATATTACTACAGTAGTTGTATTTTGCATCAATAATTAAGGTTCGAGCCTCACTCACATTTTATCCTTAATAATTTTGAGCAATCTAGTCTAAACTTGGAGAAATAAATCCATAAAGGACATCTCTGATACTGCCAGATTTGGATTTTGTTAGTTGGACCTTTCCAACTATCTCAGCCCCCCCATGAATATCTTGTGATTTGTTATGTATTTATCTGTAAAGGCCTATTGAGTTTTCTTTTTGTAAGTACCTCATTTATCACCCGAGATATTTGTCTCATCTTTATGTTTTTGATTTTCCTCTTTTTGACATTTAGACATTGGTCATTTATCTGTACATTTGTCAACCTGTATTAACATGCGGACTGTTTTGCTATGAATGTTTATGTTGTCATTTTTAGTGCAATGTTGATTGATTGGTATGAAGCACTTGCGAGTATGATTGTTGGCTTGACTGAGTTTTGAATGAATGTTGTGCGGGAAGTGTCTTGGTTTGATTCATTCATGCTATTTGATTTTTGATATTATGTATATTATAGTTAATAAACTGAATCTTGAATTGTAAATATCTATTTATTCATTTTGTTTTCTTGTGGATTCACTTTCTAGCTCTTGGGCTTTTTGCTTCATCAGCGACATTTTGTGTTTATAGAACCAGATAGGTAGAGTACCTTTTTGTTTTGAGCTCACTAGTATTTCCCCTGCCGGTCTCTACCTGTATTTATCTCAGGGGCCCCCGTACTTGATTGGTACTGCCAGATTTGGCACAGATCAGATAAAGTGTTCAAACGTTAAAAGAGGGCAGCTCTAAATCATTTTTCTCTTGCAATATAAAAGCATTTCAGCTGTTGTTGTTTATCATCATATATCTATAAAATAGCTAAATAAATGTTTACAACATTTTTATTGCATGGAGTTTTCTCAGCCATTCAGTGGTTTTCTTGGTTTTTGTACAAATCCATTCAGCAGTTTGGTGATTTTCAGCATAATGTAAGGTTCTAATGTGTATGTCAAAGTAGGCATATTTTTTAAACCATTTGAAAATATTGGAACAGGCATGTATAAATTTTTGCGCATTTGCGATACAAATTATGTAATAAGATGGCAAACTTGAACTAAAATGTAACACTGAAATCACATTAAAATGTGTGTGCTCTGAGGCTGTTGTGAGTGAGCCCATACCTTGCCAGGACCTAACCATATGTACCATAAACAGCATAAGTGATAAATGGTATTAATAGAATTGTATTGTACACCAAACTACTTCATACCATATATAAAGTTCATAAACAAAATTAAAGCTACACATAAAGGCAGGGATGGCTGGTGTTAAGGGGTGAGATGAGCGTCAACTTGCCACCCTGGGGGAGTAACAAAAGGGTGAGAAGAAACAATGAGCTGCCAGCAATACATTGTGCTTGCTGCTCTGTGACAAAGATGTGTAAATCTGTGGGAGTTTTTTTTAGGGGGTGAGGGAGGATGGCCCTTGGCACTGCGCTTGCGTTGGTTAGGCAAGATTTTCCTCGACGTGGATCCATAAATCAGAGCAGTGACAACTGTGGTGGATGCGATGTGTGTACTACTGCTAAGAATAGACTTTTACTTTGGACATTATTCAAATGGCCCTGGGAGGAGTCGGAAGACCTCCATTAATCTCAATGGCTGGGGGCAGTGCAGGCCGTCTGAGGCGATGTAGGAGTGGGTGTGTCAATGGCCTCTGCCTTCTCCACCAAAACCCAGCAACTCTTGTTGTTTTTTTATGATAGGTGGGCTGGGGTCTGGGAGAGGTGTCCGGCAGCTTCCTTCCAGGTTGTTCTACAGTGTGGGTTAATAGTTCATGCCACTGCAGCCAATTCACAAGGACCAGGGAGAATAAGTATGTAGGTGAGTTGAGTTTTGTGTAAAGTTTTATTTTGGCCTGCTGCAGTTCACCCTGCCTTCCATGCGTGAAGCCCTCTTGTTCCCAGTCCTATATTAGCCGCATACATGGCATCTAGCACAAGTTAATGTAGAACCTGGCACGCTGGCTAGGCCTTGGGCTTCTTCACCTACTGGCTTTGCCAATGCTTATTGTGTTTAGAAATGGGGAAATTAAGTGATTTATCCATAATAAGCTGAGGCTGGGGGGTGATATGGCGTCCTTTCGGGAGAGGGCAGGGCATAAGGGCCATAGATGCCAACTATGGAGCTGGTGAACCGGGTTAGAGTTTCGGAATCAACTTCACATCCTTGATTTTGGGCAAATCACTTAATCTTGCTGTACATGCAAAAATGAATATGTCCTTGTGTAAATTCACTGGTACTAATTTAAAACACTCTAATACCTTTGGGTGGTGTTGGAGCTATATAAAACTGCACCCAAAAAAATGTGAAAAGCTGAGTCAAGGGAGGAGGGGATCTGTGCAACGCAGTTCAACGAGGCAAGCAGTGACTGGTGGGAGGTGGACAGGCAACCAACAGCAAATGCTGGCTGCCACGGGGAGATTAAGTGATTTGGTCGTAATCATAAAATGTGGAACTGAGCTGAAGCCAAGGCTAGGGAGAAGATGTGGCGTAAGGGCCACAGCTGCCGGCTATGGACCTGAGAACCCGGGTTTGACTTTCGGCGCTGATTTAACATCTTTGATTCTGAGCAAATCCCTTAATCTCCCAGTGTCTACAAAAATGAATGTGTGCCTGTGTAAAGGAACTGGTGCCAATGTAAAGCGCTCCAATATCTTCAGGTTGTGCTGGCACTATATAAAACAGCACAAAAAAACAGAAAGAATCACAGTGTTGGGGTGGTTTACAGTAGTGAACATGAGAAAATACATCGCATTGGCAACTAAATTAAAAGGGCTACTTTTGCCATCAACACTGAGGGGCAGGCAGACCTTGATAACAACAAGACTCAGCCAGGCTACTTTGAAGATGATTCAAGTTAAGCAACAATGGCTATTGGGAAAACTGTGACTTTTTAGCTACACTTGAGGTTAGCAGGGGATTCTGGGTAATAAAACGATGGAGGATCCACACAAACCACACTGCCGGCCAAGCGCCATCCATGCACACAGCCAGCCAAGCACCATCCATGCACACCATCAGAACACCAAAAGCCAAGCGCCATCCAAGCACAACGCTAGCCAAGCGTCATTCATGCACACCACCAGCATACTGCCATCCAAGTGCCATCCACGCACACTGCCAGCCAAGCGCCATCCATGCACACCACAAGCCAAGTGACAAGCCACGCAAACCACCAGCCAAACGACAGTCCACGCACACCCCCAGCCAAGTGCCACCCACGCAAACCACTAGCCAACGCTAGTTCACACACCCTGTCGGCCAAGTGCAAGTCCACACACACAGCCACCAAAATGCAGGTACATGCACAGCCAGACAAACGACAGTACACACAGACCATCAGCTGTACTCCAGTTGACACTCACAGAGAAACTTTCCCTAGCGTCTAGTGGTTTTCTGCCCCCCTTAGGAGCAGATGAGTCTAAAATATCACTGATTTGCCCCCAAGGGGAGCAGAATCGGCCAAAATGTGAGACTAAAAAAAAAGGGAAGCGATCGTTGCCTGAGGGACTGCTCCCAGACATGCCCATAAACATATCTCTTGTGCCTAGTGGGCCTTCTGCCCCCCAGGGGGGCATATTGGGGGCTTTTGCCCCATCTGCCCTCCAGGGAGGGCAGAAAGACTGCTGCTTTGGGGGGGGGGGGCTGAGGGCATTGGTATGCCCATTCTGGGTATTCACCACCCCAGGCATACAAACAAAAAAGTCCCTGGTGCCTAGTGGGATTTCTGCCCTCCCGGGGGTTCAGATCAGGGGATTTTGCCCCCATATGCCCTCTGGGGGGGCAGAAAGACTGACCATGTGTTTATGAGTGGGGTGGGGTATTGGCATGCCCATTCTGGGCATCCCCCACCCCTACTCCGGCTAGAAAAAATACTGCCTGGTGCTTAGAGGGCTTTCTGCCACTCAGCAGCATATCAGGGGCTATTGCCTCCATCTGCCCCCTAGGGGAGGCAGAAAGAATGTGGCCGTTTGTTTTTGAGTGGGGTGGTGGAATTGGCATGCCCATTCTGGGCAGCCCACACCCCTACTCTGGCTAAAAAAACTAAAAACTCCCTGGTGCTTAGTGGGCTGGGGCAGATCGGGGGCTATTGCCCCCATCTGCCCCCTGGGGGGTAGAAAGACTGTAGACTGTGGCTTTTTGGGGGGGCATTGGCATGCCCATTCTGGGTAGCCCCTATTGGCATGCCCATTCTGGGTAGCCCCCACCCCTGAGCTACTAAAATAAAAATAGTCACTGGCTTCCTGGAGGTCTTTCTGCCCCCGGGGGCTATTGCCCCATCTGCCCCCCAGCGGGGGCAGAAAGACTGAATTTATCCAAAAACATTGGGGGGAGCAAAAGCCCTTGCCCAAGGGGCTGCTCCCCCCTCCCTGGTATCTAGTGGAGGATTGCCCTCCTGCAGCAATCCCCAAGCAGGGATCCACTAGGGGAGATTCTCCTCTTTCCAGTAATGCCTCTCCTGTTTGCTTCGGTGCTCGGGGGCTGAGATACCCCACGAGTACAGAAGCAGTGAAAGTGAAATGAGCCGATCAGCTCATTTCAGTTTCACTTTCAGTGTAATGACATCAGGGTGCCATTTATGCAATTGTCGATACATTGGAAAAAATGCCTTGGACGGCTTGGAAGCTCTTCCCCAGCTCCTGAGGCAAAAAAAAAAAAGGAAATCCTTCAGCTGTAAAAATCAGAGAGATTTCCAGGTCGTGTGCCACGAAAGTAATGGTTACGTCCTCGGCACACCAGCGCAACAGCTGAGGACGTAACCATTACGTCAGTGGCACAGAAGCAGTTAACACCATTGCTGAACAACCACATGTGGTATAAACACACACACCTAGTACCCACATGTGCTGAACGTAAACAGAGACTACATGTTTGCTAAATAATAACAGCCGTACACACATGCTCCAATCAGCACATCAGCTATACACTAACAGGACATTAAAAGTCAGAACACCACCACTCACTAGAACGAAACAGACTACAATGGGGGTTTAAAGCAGTGATGGGGTCAGGGGAGGGGGTGGTTTGTGGATTGGGCCAGAAACAGGAGGTGCATGGGAGCAAGCAGAGATAAAAGGGAGGAAGTGTGGGAAATGGAAAGCAGCAATGAAGGGAAAAGCAGTGATGGGGTGATCTGTGGATGAGACATGAGGGCGGGTGGGAGAAGACGGAGCTGGTTAAAGCACAAGCACTGTGTAGAGTGCTGAAAAAGAAAGAAAAAGTAGGTCCTAAAATGGTAGTAAAAATGGAGCAGTGGATGTTTACCAGTACTTGGTCCATGCTCTGTGGGGAGGGCTAAACACAAGAAGACACTCCAGGGACAAATGGTGACAAAGAATATGAGACAGAAGATGGAGCGAGCAAATGGGAAGCCTATGGGTGGGCTAAAGCCCTAAGATTAAACACAACATGGCTCTTCAAGACACCATTTGAATCCATTTTTTTCAAAATTTTCTTATTGGGGTAAAAAAAACTTGCGTCCTCTTTTTGCACTTTGGGCTTGCTTGCTGAGCTCGCTTGCTTGCTTCACTCATTATACTAATTTATAAAAATTCCACCCCACCACTTTGAAAATCCACCAGCAGCCACAGCATAAAAGCCACGCAATGGACAAAGCATAAGTCGGCATTGGCTTTTCCCCAATCATAAATACAGAGTGCAATCTGCACTTTTTTTTTATTATGGACCATTTTAGTAACCACAGACACACAGAAGCATACACAATACAGAGAGTACACACAACAGAATAAACTCACACAAAATCATAGTCTAAATACATACACACAGAAAGATGACATAACCAATGGCCACATTTTTTAAAATTATGAATATACACGGAGTGGAACTTGTAAAATCTGAACATTGAGTTTGGGAATGTTAGTGAAACATCCCTCTGAAAAACATCTCTCCACATATATGTGAACCTCGGGAAAGTTAAAGAAATTGGTTTGGAGAGATGGGGGCTAAATATAGCCCACAACACCAGTGGTATACACTAAATTGCTACATGGACACAAAGACTAGCTGCAGGGGACTGGGAGACAGAGGTGAGGGGTGTAATTACAGAGGTTCTACACTGGATGCAGGCATGCAGCAGGGCAGCATGGAATTAATATATCCGATAAATCAATCATCCTATTATGTTCACACATATAAGATAATATGCCAATACAGAATCAATAAAATGCCAATACAGAACCATAATTCATCAACACAATCAACAATGGTCCGCAAACCCACAACCGTAAGCTAACACATCCACTATGTTATGTCCACACAACCAACATCATACTTCTGCAATCCCAGCACCAAAAACTTTCCCTTAGGAATTTCCTTGATCCATGATTTTCACATTCATGTTCACATTACAATCAATAGTTCTATACTTAGTCCTTCGGGATATGGGAGTAATGGCATGAACCATTTACACAAAGCTGCGAACTAATAGACACTAGAATCCAAAATCAACACCAAATCAACAAGCCAAAATAAGAGAAGAGCAACCCAAAGCATGTTTAACATATTTAATGAGCTCATCTCCACAACGGAGCACAACACAACACTACTTCACACCACACAAGAACACAGTTGAACACCTCTACTCGCAATACAAATGCACAACACCACAAAAATACAACATAGACTTTAAGCACAATACCATGGCATCTCATCACATTAACCCAACACAACAACCCAAAAAGAAGATAATAGCACAAACACACAACTGGACAACAACATTACAGAACATTACAATTACACCAAATGCAAACCACATACCACAGCAAAATAGCACACCACACCACAATAACCAGCATCACAACAGAACACACTGAACGTTTAAACACCTTAACCCTGGTTTGCCTTACCCGATTTTAAATGTTTTGGTGTCTTTTTGCTCATAATTTTTTTTCTTTGTTTCTAAATTGGAATTTTATATTGTTGCATTATTAACTTTAACATTATTTGGTAGTGAAAGACACTTTTCTGAAGAATTGCCTGCTGCTTGTGCTAATGATAGCAGAAGTTAAGGAGAGGTTCTTTTAGAAGTGTGTGTGATTTAACCAGATTCTGCTGATCAATTATTTATGAGTATCTCCCTTCCAAATTAATACTGTAATAATTAATACCCCAATTTCCGACAACCTTCAGCACCAGTTGACTTGCATGAAAGAAACATTTACTAATGAATAATCCATATGAAATATGAACCTTTAGGGTGCATGGTGTACATCTATGGATCATTACAGATTATGGTGCTCATTTATCCCGTGGTCTGCAGCCTCCAGCAATAGAAACTTCATAACCTCCTTCAGAGTCCTTGGTAACAAACTATGTACCTCATATGCATTCGATGTGTCCTATAAAACTTCTCTTAAAACCCTAAAAGTATGTAATGGTTACAATGTAGTTCAGAATAGAAAGGGAGTGGCCCCACTATCCAAGAGATGGGGTACCAAATACAATAGATGTATAAACAAAGATTTCTCTTGGATTTCAACTCACAAAAGGTCTATTCACACATTCAACTACATACCCCAAATATTATAAATCTATTATTAATTTGAAGACCCCTAAATCAATTATAAACATAGACAAAGTCTCACTTAGATGTGTATAAAAATGTTTTCATTTATTAAAAACTAAATAGTATCAATGACAATCTGGAATATCCAGACAGACACGAGAACATTTCTTTACATTAAAACCAATTCATACAAATAACAAATCAATGTACTCAAGAGACAATGACAAGTGACAAATTAAAAAATCATCAAAAATGTGTTGATCCGACTGAATCTGTTACGTTGTGGTCTCTCAGATTTTAAGATTAGACCCAAAAGTTCCTCGGATTTAACAGGAGAAAAAAGAGCGTCAACGCGTTTCGGTGGACTAAATATTTTACGCCACCTTCTTCAGGACTTTCACAATAAATGTCTCTTCTAGAATTAGCACAGTGTTATATGTGCCTGTATTGAAAACAAAAATATATATATAAACATCAACAACCACAATCATATATAACTAAAAGTTAATAAAAACAGTTCAATCTTTAAAACTAGAAAACAATTTATTGTGTAAACCAAACAACAATTCACATTGATTAAATATTTGGTAATTAATAAACAAGTGAAGGGAAGACATATTTTGCTTATTTGTCTAGGTTTATATTTTATTTAGGGGTCTTCAAACGAATAATAGATTTTATAATATTTGTGGTTGAATGTGTGAATAGACCTTTTGTGAGTTGAAATCCAAGAGAAATCTTTGTTTATACATCTATGGTTACAATGCAGCCACATAACTCCACTGAAATTCCTGTTATTGTAAGCTGTACAAACCATAATTCAGGCCCCTGACATGCACTGCTCATGACCTCAGTTACATCGTTCATCTGTTTGCAGTAGGCACTGGGCGCAGAGCACTGCCCTTTACCATGCCTTGTGCTTAGTGCCCACTCAAGTACATGGATTTGTTTGTTTTTGTTTTTTATTTTCCATCTATTATTCATGGAGCTCTACTACTTAATTGGGTCACTGTGCCCTGGATAGAACTCACTATTTTAGAACCAGGAAGTCTGATATTTGACTAATCTTTTCTATCACTCTATCCCTCTTACGTGTACCTTGAGGCACTGGAGTTGGTTGTGCTTCTCGGTTGTGCCTCTCGACATTGCTCTGTAACTTTTTTTAAGACACAATTTGTGAAAGGTTTCAAGCAATGACATTCCAATCAGAGTTTGGCCATTTGTGAAGGGTTTGTAAACCATGTTACGCAATGCTCGCAGACCGTGACTAGCAAGATGCTTACATCAACTAAAACAATCTTAATCATATTGCAACCTCTAAGCCATCTAGGGGCAGATGTACGACCATTTTTTGCGGTCGTAAACGGGAATTCGGCCCATTTGCGACCGCAAAATTGGTCTGCCCCATGCACAAACCATATTTTGCGAGTCGCTAACCTATTAGCAACCCCCAAAATATGGTTTGCAACTCTGTATTAGGAAGGGGTGTGCCAAGGGCGTCCCTTCCTAATAGCGAGTCCAACACCAATGTATGATTGTTTTGCAACCACATTTGCGGTGGCAAAACAATCGCAGTTTACCACCTACTTCAAGTAGGTGGTAAATCACTTGCAAACGGGCAGGGGTCCCCAGGAGACCCCTTCCCCTTTGTGAATGGTGCTAAAATATTTTTTAAGAGCAGGCAGTGGTACCAGGGACCACTGGCTGCCCTTAAAAATGAAACTGAAAAGTTAAATTTTTCTTTTTTAAATGCATCCTGTTTTCCTTTAAGGAAAATGGGCTTCATTTTAAAAAAACTGCTTTATTGAAAAAGCAGTCACAGTCATGGTGGTCTGCTGACCCCAGCAGGCCACCATCCCTGTGAGTGCTAGCTATTTCCAATGGGTTGCATAAATTGCGCTTGCCTCATGAATATTGATGAGCCATGCAATTTGCGACCCCATTGGGAATCACAAACAGTGTCTGAGACACTGTTGTACATACAGTTTAGCGAGTCGCAAATTGCCAGTCGCAATTCTGCACAATTTGCGACTCGCTAAACTGAATGGTGGTACATCTGGCCCCTAGTTCTCTTTTTAATATTTCATTTTAAAGCCAAACAATCCTGTCTTTATTAAACATTACCACCTCCAGGCTTATGTTGACTTTTCTACTAAAGCAGAGGACAAGTGCTCAAGATTATTTGCAGACTCCTTACTTCAACCAAAGCAGCTATGCTGCAGTGCACTAAAGAGAGAGCAGCACAGAGCCATATCTACTATGTTATGGCACTGATGCGCTCTTCCAATTGCTGCTGCACAAACAGGCTGCTAAGGCCACACACACTTGCACCATAATGCTAAGGTGCTGTTTGATGCCTAGCAAAGATTTTGTACTGGAAGGGTGGGTTACACTTTCAGTACTAATGCTATGCCTAGGCAAACTTACGTTTTTCACTCATTGGCTGTGTGCTGTATAGTGCAGACATGCAATGTGGAAAACTTTAGGAGAAACTAAAGATCCCATATTCTGAGCCTGCTTCAAGGAGGTTATTTTTGTGCACAAGCCCTAGCAATTTTAGCAGAGATTCCTTTGTGTCAATAAACATGGGAGGTGGCATAGGAACACTCATGCATAACCCATTGGACCAATCCTTGACACAAAATAGCCCAAATAACTATTTGCGTTCCTTTAAGGTCTCCTTTTTAGCGTAAAACATGTTTTGCACAGGAAAATAAATACATTATCAACACTTTGTGCTTCTTTGCATCTCATGGTATGACCTTTGTGGTAGAGCAAAGTTTTGACAAATCTACCGCCCATACTTTTCAAAAAGTCTTTTATAAGTAATATCAAACTCTTAAATACACATCGAAAATGAAGCTGGTTTTCTGTTTATAGGCTCCATATTCTGCAATTACTTTGAAGGAGTTGACATGTTTGCTATGATCCCGAATACACAAGAACAGTAGCAGTAAATATAAATCGCATATATTGATATCTGACTAGGGAGGGAAAGATATGAATTCAAGAACACTGAGTTGTCATTACATTAAAGGATTTTGTAATCCATGTTGCTTTTTTTTAGCTGCTTTGCCTTAATTACATTCTCATTACCCGACTTCTCTGCCACTATTTGCCTCAGTGTCATTTTAAGAGAGCAGTACTTGACAGCCTGGTCGCTACGCATTCTCACCCAAATATAACATAACATAACATGTGTATTTGTAAAGCGCACGTTCACCCCAACGGGGTATCTTGGCGCTGAATAACAGCAGAGTTCCCGATTATGAACATCCATCACACATTGGTTGATGCATTGACTCCCATTTTGAGTAGGACTCCTAAAGAAAATAAAAAGGAAAAAATTGGAATAAATAATCTAGAGACTCAGGGGCCGATTCCGATCTCGGCCGGTAGGGCTCCGAATCGGATTTGGCTTTCCGGATCCGATTCGGAGCCCTGTTTCCCGACCGATTCGTACGTGCGTCCGGGCGAGCGAGTATGATGCGAAATCTCCGACCGACTCGTTCGCGAGACCCAACCGCACCGACCGACTCGTTCGCGAAAGCCGACCGCTCCGACCGACTCGCACGGACACGACTCGCACCGCGCAATGGAGACATTCCCCAGCCGGTTAAGTACGATGCGCGCCTCGAGCAGTCCGACCGACTCGCGGAGTCCGGCTCAAAAGAGCAGTCGGAGCCGCACTTTGGGGGTCCGTGTCGGACCCCCCTGTATGCGTAGCCGCGCGAGTCGCACACAGGGGGGACCCATGGGTCCCCCCTACCTGTGCATGTATGGCGTGACCCGCTTCGACGCATACCCGCTGTAGGGGGCGCCCTTGTTCACCTCGCACCCATTGAGTCAATGGGAGCCCGCGTACATGTTGTACGACCGGCTCCCATTGACTTCAATGGGAGTCCAACCGAATCGAGTCCGATAGCATGCGTGCGCATCGTACTCGTTCGGTCGGACTGCTAGGGTCCGATTCGGTCGGAAATCTCTCCGGGTCCGGCTCGGTCGGAGAGATTTCCGGCCCGAATCGGAATCGGCCCCAATGTGGTATAATAAAGAGTGCCGCGAGGCAAAAAAAGAACTCATCTTGGCTACAAAAACTAGTAATTAGAGACCCTAAGGGAGAAAAGAAACAACTACAAGAGATTACTATTGCAAACCAAGAAAAATTGGGATGACAATTTATGAATTGAACTGATTAGTGCATCCAAAGCCAAGGATCACTCAGGCTTTTGGCGACTGATCGCAAAGGGCAATAAGACGGGAAGGTGTAGCAAGGACCTTTTCTTGGACGCTAAAACCTGGGTCAGCCACTTTTCCGGCCTATATTCAACACCTATCAGTGACATAGAATTTAATATACAAGACTATGTACCAAGCCCAACTCTAGTTCCTTTAAACTTTAGTATAGAAGATACTTTGGCAGCAATGGACGCAGTCAAACTGGGAAAAGCACCAGGCCCAGATAAGATACCAGGAGATTTACTAAGGTGTGATAAGGAGGTTTGGGGTCCCTATATAAATTTCTTGTGTAACTCAGTCGCCGCTGGTGCACCAATACCGGAATCATGGAAAGGGGCTGAGGTTACTACAATTTTTAAGAAAGGAAATCGCCTAGACCCTTCACATTATAGACCGATTAGCTTAATAGATGTTTTACAAAAAATATATGCTTGACAAATTTTAATAAAACTAAATGATTGGATTGAGGAGAATAGTCTTTTATCAAAATACCAGGCTGGTTTTAGAGTAAAAACAAGCACAATTGACCAAGTCTTTAGATTTCTTTGCATTAGCTGGAAGTATACCGTCCTTAAGCAGGGACACCTGTACATCGCCTTTGTAGATTTGAAGGCCGCCTTCGACCTCATCCCTAGAAACCTCCTCTGGAAATCCCTACGAACTCAAGGGATCCTGGGGAAATACTCATGCAAATAATTAGATTGCATGAGGGAACTTTGCAAAGGTTAGGTGGGGACCGAAGGAGAGCTTACAGAGCCGATCCAAGTAAACCGGGCGTAAGGCAGGGATGTGTGCTGGCGCCCACCCTATTTTCATTGTATGTGAATGACATACCGGAATATCTATTGGGCTGCGAACATGATTCTCCCAAGCTAGGGGGTGCACCAGTACCTGCATTATTATTTGCAGAGGATACTATTTTAATATCCCAAACCCCAAAAGGTTTACAATGTTTAATAGATAGTTTTAATGCATACTGTGAAACTAAAGGCCTGGAAATAAATTCTAGCAAAACAAAATATATGGCAGTGAATCCCCATAAGTCTTTTAAAAAGAACCTAACAGTAAAAAACAGAAACTAGAGTATGTGCACAATTTCAACTACCTAGGTATAACCTTGGACACTAAAATGACTTGGAAAGCTCAAAGGGAGAAAAGTAAAATTATTCTACTCCAAAATGAATTACCGATAGCGAAGAAACATGAGAATAGTATGTCCAAAGCGGTATCCCCTGCCCTTGAGGTATACAAGTATGGAGCACAATCAGCATCCCTTTATGGAGCAGAATTATGGGGGCCTTCGAGCAACAATACTTTTATGGCAGGAGAAAACAAGTTTTTTAGAAAATTATTACGCCTTCTAATGCGCACACCGTTATTACCTATTGTGATGGATCTTAATGTGCGACGTATGGATCACCAGGTAATTTTAAGACCATTATTATTTTGGGTGCGCCTGTGGTCCACAGTAGAGCTTGCACATTATAAAGAAGGGCTTGAGGAAATCTTAAAACTCAATGGAGCCATGGGCTTACCGTGGACCAAGCATGTTAAGTGTTGGTTTTATAAATTAGGGTTGAGTCATTTCTGGGAAGAGCCAGGTCAATTGTCTTTTGCCTCAAAGAAAATACAAAAAAAAACCTTCTAGGCCTACATCCAAGATAGTGTGTCACTTAATTTAGCTACTGGCACTTTAACAACTAGGTTCCTTTCAATGAAATCAACATGGAGTTTTGAACAATTCTTGGATGAGGTACAGCCACAGCTCGCAAAAACACTGTATATGAAGTTTAGATATGGTGTTTTACAAATTAATTCAAATACATCGAAGTGGGCCCATAAGCAAGGGGACGAAAATATTGAGCAGTGTGTGCTGTGTCAATCTGGTGTAAAAGAAAATGACCAGCACTTATTATTCTTCTGTCCAGTTTATGCAAGATCTAGGACTAAATGGATCAAACCTCTATGTCGGCTATTGGGTATTAGGTCCTGCTTTGAGGCTGAAAGAATACTAAGAACCGATACTTCACAAAAAGTTGTTTTTAGTGTCAGCAGGTATTTATTTGACTTAGGTCTGGTAAGAGCTAAGAAAGGCTTGAAATTCTAGCGCATTGCATTTGGGAAGTTGTTACTATATTAGTCTTGCATTTGCACTGTATGTACTATACTGGGAGTATAGATATTATGATTATCTTACATTTGCACTTAATTGATTAACAAGAAGACCATGTGGAAGGCCACATTGTTTGCACACAAATTGGATTTTAAGCATTTACACTTTTTAAAGAATAACCCCCAATTAGGTAGTGAATTAAAAGCTGATTGCTAGACTCCTTTTAGACTTATGGTCAATATAATGTATTCTCCGCTAATCCTTCAATATGTTTTTATTACTCAAATTATTTAAATTTTAATTGTATTTAATTTTAAAGGCGAGAAAGGTCAGTACTGGAAATGTATTCCAATACTTGTGTAATGGTCTAAGCGATACCTTTGGACTGTTTTAACGTTTTAATGTTCTGTTGTGTAAACTGTATTGTGTATCTTTTATGGTTTTTTAAACCGAAATAAAGATTAATTGAATTGAATTTGAATTGATATCTGACTAGGGAGGGAAAGATATGAATTCAAGAACACTGAGTTGTCATTACATTAAAGGATTTTGTAATCCATGTTGCTTTTTTTTAGCTGCTTTGCCTTAATTACGTTCTCATTACCCGACTTCTCTGCCACTATTTGCCTCAGTGTCATTTTAAGAGAGCAGTACTTGACAGGCTGGTCGCTACGCATTCTCACCCAAACATAACATAACATAACATGTGTATTTGTAAAGCACACGTTCACCCCAATGGGGTATCTTGGCGCTGAATAACAGATGTTTATTGTTACCCAACTCAATGGTACTTATGTTATGTTATGTTTATGTTTATATCTAGCAGTGCATATACCAACTATCAGAAAATAGAGCATCAATTCTACATTTCAACTTCTCACACATTGTGCAGTTAGCCTATGATAGCATAGGAACTGTGTTTGCCCTAATGGCAGCAAGTGATAAACAAACATTAGCAAAACTAAGGGGCATATTTACAAGGATTTAACACCAACTTAACATCATTTTTTATGACGGTGCAGTGTTTTTGTTATTGCCTTATTTACAAAGCGTTCATAGATCCCTCTAGAGTCACATTTTTACAGCAAAGGCCTATTTTCTACAACGCAAGTTCGCAAGCAGGACTTACCAAAAATGACATGCAAGGTAGGTGTTCCCACGTAAAACACCAGCAAAATACACTCCGCCATATGTACAAGGATTTTTGAACGCTGCTAAAAAGAAAAAACTACTGCTAGGTCCTAATAGCGGCACTCTTTTACTGCTAGGAAATAGCTAGTCTTAAAAATGATGGTAACACACTTGTACAAAAGTAGAACAGACCCAAGTCACCTTGGCAAGCTACTCTATGCCATGATCTATTGCTATTGCACCTAGGAGCAACAAGGAGACCACTACCATCATCACCACCACAGAGGCAACGCAGGAGAAGGGAGCGGCCATACCGTTAGAGGATCACCCTCATTGACCTCAGAGAAGAGAAGGCCATAGCTCATTACAGGCTCAAGAGGAGGTCCATTGTTCGCCTCCTGAACCAGATTGCGCCAAGACTGCAGCCCACATCCCAGCACTGCACCAACATCCCTGAAAAAGCCAAGCTACTCGCTGTCCTGCACATGCTTTCCAACCCACCACTGCCAGAGTGGCAGGAGTATCCCAGGCATCTTTCTCCATGTTCCTCCTCACCATCCTGGATGCCATCACAAGCCTCACACCAAAGTATCTCTACTTCCCCAACACAGTGCAGCAACAACAGGACAACAAGCAAGGCTTTTATGCCATTGCAGGATTCCTGCATGTGTTGGGGCCAATGGACTGCAGACATGTGCAACTTGTGCCTCCTGCGGAAACATCACATATACCGCAGCAGGAAGCACACCTATTCAATGAATGTGCAGGCAATCGTGGACCATCTGGGCCTCATCATTAATGTACTTGCAAAAAACCCCGGCAGTGCGCGCGACTCCTACATCTCCTACATCTCACGGCAATGTTTCCAGGATGGGACCTATGGGAATGGCCTGCTTGTTGGTAGGTACATCTCAAGCACACGGTAGACCACAAGGCACTCAATCATGTGGGAAAACATTGACAAATTGGTCTTGTGTTGAATTCCACTGTGCATATATTGTTGCTGTGGCCACATATACTTTTTCCACATTAAATGGCAAATGCACAACATATAGTTAACAAGTCACACATGTTGAAACTTACTAAGCCAGTGTGTCCTATGTGAACAAGTATATTGGGGTGAGGGTCTGTCATCTATCATGATGCTATGGTGGAGCACATGCCCACATCATGTCAAAATGTTAATAGGAAATATGTCTGCATAACATTGCACGGCCAAATAGGTATACTTAAGGCAGGCCACTACAAAGTACATCGTTCATTCTTCTAATGTCAAAAATGTATTCCATGGACAATGTGGTGCCCCTTCCCAGCTAATAACAATGTAGACAACAACAATCTTACACACATTCTACTTAGAGGGACCATGTGACAGTGTGCAAGTGGTTTGCCACCCTAGGGGACCAGATAAGAGGATACATAAGTACAGGGCACATTCCCATTTCCAATATGATTTAGTCCAGCCAACTGTAGCACACATGTTAAGAGGGAATAGCACAGATACTATTACAATGGTTTTTTGAAACTGTTACTCAAAACATAACCTTATGTCCGGACAACAAGCTGACAGATGTGCACCATGGTGCAATGGTGGGTGGTGGTTTTGCCAATACACACATGATGTCATGAATTGCACGTAGAACCCCATGGATGTGCTGTATGTCAAAAAAATGCACATTCCACACCTTTGCTTTGGGTGCAGGTTAGCTCAGCCTTTTCCACACTCATCGATTACAGTGGCAGACAAACAACATGAGAACCTATGTGCCCATCCAATATTTGCTAGGACACTCACGCAATAATAAATCTTAATGATTAGGCACAAATAGACATTGTGAAAGCAAGGCATTCCCTGTGTGAAGTCTGTGTACTACAAGTCATTCCCATGGGCAAGGAGAGAAGATATATCACATTTCTGTGAGATTGAAAAACATGGCCATACATAAACATTGAAATAGTTACCCTCAATAATGCAGCATTACATCACACATCATAGACCCACATCACATCCAATGTGCACAACATGTAAAAAAGTGTTTTGCAAAACTCACTACAGCTCTTATCCAACGTCCCAGACTGGGTATCAAGGTGACCCCTCATGCACAAACTATAACCCCTATGACAGCTACAACAACATTTCCAGGGACATATCCTAAATGTCATAGAGAGGAGTTGAACTGCTTCTGCCAGCGCAAACACACAATTAATGGACACTGATTAATGTCAAAGTTATGACCTCCACTTCTCCCAAGATGTCTTGCACTGTAGTGTACGCAGCCTACTTGTTCAACTGTTCTGTTCACCATCAAAACACGCATACTAACTTCTGTATACTGTCCCCACAGTGGACTCTGTGCACTACCATGTGTTGATTACCTTTTACATGCTCATATACATCCACTCTCATTTCCATGCCTGACACATAGAAAAAGGTAGATGCAATCAAAAATGTAGAAACGCTGTGTGCCAGAAGGAAGATACTCCAACAGCTACTGTCATTTGTCATGTAATTGTAAAGATAAAGATTTAGATTTAGGCACAGTACCCATACATCAACACAATAAAAGCTTGCCAGACAGTAGCCTAATAAATGTCAAAGAAAATATTGTTATCAGTGACTAATCAAAACCTACAGGCCATTTCAACTTAGCTGAATGTCAAGAAATGAAGGCTTCACAGAGGACACCACACTTGTCTGTGTTGTCCTGTGTCTGCCATTACCAATTGTGACTTTTATGTACGCGACGCATTGTCATTGCATGTAAATGACAGCGTGCAAGCTTAATGTAGAAAGTTGGCCACAGGCCACAATGGTGACTAATGTAGTACTCACCCTCATCATGAGTGCTGACTAATGTAACAACTATTTTCTTCTTTCAGCTGACCAAAGGTATGAACTGATTCCGTGAGTAATGACACCGGTGAAGTATCTCCAAAACCAAGCACAGATGACGTACAATCAAGCTCTCGGCCACACCAGGTCTATAGTAGAGCAGACTTTTGGTGTCCTCAAGTCACAGTTCTGCTGTCTTGATGCATCTGGGGGTCGATTACTATACCCCCACCCATGGTCTGTAAGATCAGATTGTTGTGCTGCATCCTGCACAACATATGTGACAGGACAAATGTGCCTTTACCAGAGGAAAATGTGGAACCAGAAATGCCAGATGCTGATGAGGAAGGAGAAGAGGAGCCTATGCAATCTGCTACTTCATCAGCAGCAACAAGGCGGAGCGATAATATAATCACTCATTTCTTCTCAGACTAACATTTAACAAAAATCACCCAAAAAAATGCTGTATAGTTACAAATGTGCCTCTGTCAATGAATAAACATTCACATACTAACACCTTGTGAGCATTTTTATCCTATTTGCACACTACACATCTGGCATACAATATTTGTTCCACTTACGTCTGTCACACAGACTAGGCATCTAGCAGAGTATATGATACAAACTATAACATCTTCCGGTACCAGAATATATTTAGTGCATGCCAACTACAAGCTGCAGATGGGGCACTATTGGCAGCCACTATGATCTTGGTGTTGTCACATAGATGGCGGGCATCAACTGTGTGTGTGCCACTCCTGATGCTTGCCGTGTGTTTGGTCTCATACTTGTGCTTACCAGTAGAATCCACTTTATTAGGAGTACATTGCAGTATTCCACATAGGATGGGCATGGAAACACACTCACACAACTACAGTCAACTTATGCCATTCATAAAGTTATTTAGACATGTCACAATCAGATATTTAGCTCCATGAACACTGACAAATGCTAACCATCAAATGTTGCCTATGCCACGGTGTTGCATTAGTACTCCCAATGCAATGCACAAGATATACTGCCTTGTTGCATACTGTAGATATGGAGACATGTAAGTGGACATACTGTCATCAAAAAGTATGAGAACATACCAAGGTATGCATGGTGATAAACAATACTACAAATGCCAATAATAATGGTTTTGGTGCCCACACATGTCCACACTGTCACTGTTGGGTTTGGATGCATATGGTACTCATGCAATCACTCACATAGCCCCATCCATACACCCCTTGCATGTGTGCACCGGCAAAAGCTGGACACTTACACCTCCAGACTACTACCTAAGGCCTCCAATGTATTATATGTGCTTATTTGCATTTGCATAGAGTTGTCATACATGTATTACAGTGTGTCCATTGCATAGTTTGACTCTTGCATCATCTATGGAGCCAAACACATAGTAATTGGTAGGCATGAAATAGCAGCCACACATATCACCCATGGAAAAGTGTGAAAAAGTTTAACCAATGTGCTTGTGCATGAATCAATTTTAGAACCATGACAGGGATGATCCCACACATGTGTATGATTATTTACACACATTACATACACGAGCCAACAGTGGCAACAGTACAATACACATCACATAGAACACAACATTCACTGTCATTAGGAACATGGATAGCACATCATAAGAAAAAAAGTATAATATTTTCTTCCCGTGCGTAATAAAAAAACAACCTGTTAGACCCATCAGCTGGAAATGTTTTACTCGCCGCATACCGAAGAAAAGCCGGTCTGTCACAGACGTGCAAAATCTACTGTGTTAAACATAGCAAGCCCTCTAGTGTAATACAAGTAAAGTGCGCTAGCATCAGAAAATATCAGGCATAGCCTGAAAACGTCCCACAACCACACAGGAAATGATGTAATGGAGCAAAGGAAGTGATGTTGGAACTGCAACGCTACTAGCGCTGGGATGCTCCCGAGTAGCCATGCGCTTTAGAAATGCCTTTCCATTCCATTCCACTCCATGTAATCGATCCTGCAAGCAGGAAACCAGGAACTGTAAAGTTGCTTTCATTTTCACTTTTGCTCAGAGTTTATCTGTCTGTGCTTGGTTGGTAAGGGTTCATCCTCTGCAGTGGAAAGGGTGAATAATATTGTTGCTGTCTGCTGCATGTTGACATTTTTTTAAGCAGTTGACATTCAAAGTGCATGACATGAGACTTTCCATTCTCCTGTGATACATGGGACACCTGTTACACTTAGCTGTGGATGGCAGATAGCACTGTCCATAAATGTTATATGTCAGGAGTTCTGGATTATGATCATTGCCACTGTGTGCAAACACTGAGTGGATGAGGCCTATCCTAGAAGTAAGAAAGGAATAACTGACGTACATCCTATTTCATCATGTGCAGAGTTGGTCATCTGAAGGGTGTCGGACATCTCATAGATTTCTTCCACACTTGTATGTGTGCATTGACCCCTCTGGCTGTTTCAGAAAAAGACAACTGACTTTCTGCCACACAGTGATGGGACCATGATCAGAAGTGGATTATCCTCTACCTACACCACTTACTTCATGTGTTGCTACCTCCAGCAGGCTGAATTTGCAAGCTGTTACAGGGTGACATGTGTCATGCAGCACCCCAGATGATATAGTTTTTTGGGATGGTGAGTTGTGCTTACCAAGGGGCCAAACACACAAGATGATGGACCGAATGTTGCACATTGGCAAACATTCACCCCCAGTCACAGATCTGGGTTTAATCCATCGTTATTTTGCTTCACCACACCACCCCAGTTCAGACATAGCCATATGCAAATCAGTCTTGACCCTGTGCCTCATGGGAACAGTCCAGACCGAACTGCCAAGCCATGTCTTCCCTGGACCGGAATCAAGTATCCTAGGACCAGTTTCGGGCTTTCAGCCCTCATCAGCCAGGATAGCTTGACTCCAGTGGCGCAGTGAGCATGGGACCCACGTCTGGGCAAACCCTTCCCACTTAGGGCGAAATGCAAAACACACAAGATGATGGACGGAATGTTGCACATTGGCAAACATTCACCCCCAGTCACAGATCTGGGTTTAATCCATCGTTATTTTGCTTCACCACGCCACCCCAGTTCAGTTCAGACATAGCCATATGCAAATCAGTCTTGACCCTGTGCCTCATGGGAACAGTCCAGACCGAACTGCCAAGCCATGTCTACCCTGGACCGGAATCAAGCATCCTAGGACCGGTTTCAGGCTTTCAGCCCTCATCAGCCACGATAGCTTGACTCCAGTGGTGCAGTGAGCACGGGACCCACGTCTGGGCATACCCTTCCCACTTTGGCCGAAATGCAAAACACACAAGATGATGGACGGAATGTTGCACATTGGCAAACATTCACCCCCAGTCACAGATCTGGGTTTAATCCATCGTTATTTTGCTTCACCACGCCACCCACGCCACCCCAGTTCAGACATAGCCATATGCAAATCAGTCTTGACCCTGTGCCTCATGGGAACAGTCCAGACCGAACTGCCAAGCCATGTCTTCCCTGGACCGGAATCAAGCATCCTAGGACCGGTTTCGGGCTTTTAGCCCTCATCAGCCAGGATAGCTTGACTCCAGTGGCGCAGTGAGCATGTGACCCACGTCTGGGCATACCCTTCCCACTTAGGGCGAAATGCAAAACACACAAGATGATGGACGGAATGTTGCACATTGGCAAACATTCACCCCCAGTCACAGATCTGGGTTTAATCCCTCGTTATTTTGCTTCACCACGCCACCCCAGTTCAGACATAGCCATATGCAAATCAGTCTTGACCCTGTGCCTCATGGGAACAGTCCAGACCGAACTGCCAAGCCATGTCTTCCCTGGACCGGAATCAAGCATCCTAGGACAGGTTTCGGGCTTTTAGCCCTCATCAGCCAGGATAGCTTGACTCCAGTGGCGCAGTGAGCACGGGACCCACGTCTGGGCATACCCTTCCCACTTAGGGCAAAATGCAAAACACACAAGATGATGGACGGAATGTTGCACATTGGCAAACATTCACCCCCAGTGACTGGGGGTCCTAGGATGCTTGATTCCGGTCCAGGGAAGACATGGCTTGGCAGTTCGGTCTGGACTGTTCCCATGAGGCACAGGGACAAGACTGATTTGCATATGGCCATGTCTGAACTGGGGTGGCGTGGTGAAGCAAAATAACGATGGATTAAACCCAGATCTGTGACTGGGGGTGAATGTTTGCCAATGTGCAGCATTCCGTCCATTATCTTGTGTGTTTTGCTTACCAAGGGGCCTTCTCACAACATTTTAATAAAACGTGGTGCAGCAGGTACTTTATCTATGCAACCCAGCATCATTCAATATTCACAGAACAGTACCATATTCAGAATGAGTGTACCCTACCCTTGTGTTTTCCCCTGCACTGTCAATGGTGAAGACAGGCAAGCAGCAACACAGATAACTTTGAGCCAGGGTGCAAGGATGGCTGCGTTAATGCACAGCTGATCTTTTTGCAACAGCGCAGGGGTGTGAACAGGGATGACAAATATTCCACTGTATATGGCCCTTTCATGCATATGTGAAAGGATGCATGTTGGTACAACCAATAGATATGCATTTACGTGCTGCCCCTTTTGACTTTACCCATGTTCATTGTGTGTGCATTCATCCCCACACCTGTTCTTTTCTGTGTAGAGGAGAGGTATTCAGGTGAACCCTGCCATGGCAGCTGACCAATGTGTAGTCTGAGCATGCATGGAATGACAGCTGTGTACCAACTAGTTGGCTCTAGCTGAGTTTTGAAGTGACAATGCCCATGTCCCCAGATGTAGGTACTAGCCATGGCCCACAGATCCCCCATCCCTCAGGTGTGTAGTTGATCCTGTGAGATACCATTTGTATGCTACATATAACAAGCCTTGCTTGATTTGCATTGGCCCAGGTGTGATGGAGGGGCATCATTAAAAGACATCTGTTAGTGTGCTGCACAGTGCAAAGAAGGATTATGCCGGCCCAAACTGAGTAAATAGGGAAGTGCAGGTTTGTGCTTTGTGTAGGTCAGTAGAACGCATCCCTGCTCTTTCCTTTCTGCTGGTGCACAATCAGCTGTGTAGGACTTACACAGGTGCATATTAAACACTGGTGCAGGGATTCCAGAATTGGCATACCTCTGCTATCTGTGCACAAGCACATGTAGTTACTACAGGAAAGAGCAGTATTGACAAGAAGGCAGATGGCTGCTCTTACAATGTGAGTTAAAATAGGCCAACTGTAAGACTTACAACGCTGCCCTATGCAAACATTTGTGCAAAACTCACATGACTGTTCAATTGTTATTGACTCTAAACATAGAATTCCTAGGTTTCTACCGTTTGACCTGCACACAGTGTGGGAGAGCGCTGAGGCACAGGTGCCTGGACTGGACAACATGACATATTTCCCCCAGTCCCTTGTTGGTACTTACCCTGTTGGTGATGTAGTTGGTCATAGTCAGCACTGTCCTTTCCCTCTACTCCAACCACTGACTCCTCAAAGATGACTGCGGACACCTGCTCCTCCAAGGGATCGAGCTCCTCCAGTGGTGCTGGACTACCACCTCCGGTCTGCAATGCTGCCTGTCGATTGCTTGCCAGTTTCTGCTTAGTTTTGTGCCTGGCATTGTGCCAGTGCTTCTTGCAGTCCATCACTGTCCTCTTGACTTCTGTGATGCAGTTCACCTTGTCCACTGTAGACTGCCATATAGCCTTTTTGGTCCCTAATGATACTTTGGAGCTGACAAAGAGCTGGCGTTGATGCTCCGTCACCCCGCAATCAGGATATCATTCCCCTCCTGACTGAACCTGCATTTCATCTTCCCCTTGGACCCTGGCTGGTCATCGGGGCTGTTAGTTGGGGTCGGGGGAGTGTTCTCCTGTGATGTGTTGGTTCCTGGCTGCTCCATTCGCATTCCGTTTTTTTTTCCACCTCCTTAGGGGTGTTTTTGTATGTTGTTTTTCATGCTAGATGCAAATATGTGATGCTCGGCCACCTAATGCGATTTTTCTTGATGCTAATTGGCTGGCCATCACTTTTTCACGCTAACGTGTATTTCTTTAACGACTTGACGCTTGCTTTAGTGTAATTGTTATACCCACTAGCTGTTATTAATGAAACGTAGCACCGTATTGTAAATGGTATTCAGACTAAATATCGAAAAAATATTGCCATACCAAAATATTGTGTCCAAAATATTGTGATATGGAAATATCATAAGCAAGAATATCGTTGTCAAGAATATGAATTTTAAGGTAAATAAAATCGATTTGTAAAATATCGAAGTCATTAATATCATTTGCAAAATATAGGTATTTAAAACATAATTTTTTTAATTATTGTTATGTATTTTAGTATATATTTTAAAGGTATATAATGTACATTTTTTGTATAATTATTGTTTATGTTTTTTAATATATTTGTTAAATTTTTTGTTGTTTTAAAATTGTATTTAATTTTTTTTTTATGTTTAGTGCCATAGCGGGTTGGGGGGTTTATAGGGGTAAAGGGTGGGAAGTCATTTATTTTTAATTAATTATTTAATATTAATTAATTGATAATTAATTAAGTTAATTGTGTTTTTTAGGTGAGGGTTGTGGGGTTTATAGGGTAAAGGGTGGGAAGCAATTTCATTGTTAATGAATTAATAATTAGTTGTGAATTAATATTAATTGATTGATAATTAATTATGTTAATTGTGAAATTAATTTATTTTTTTAGGAGTGGGTTGTGGGGTTTATAAGGCTAATGGATGGGGGTAAATTAATTTAACTTAATTAATAAATAGGGCCTCATTATGATGTCGGGCAGACCAGTGTGGTCTCGAGCCGACCGACATACTCCCATTTCTCTATGGCAGCTTGTGCTGCGCCCGTAAACGAGCCATAGCACAAGCTCCCATAGAGAATTGGGAGTTTCTGTTAATCCCTGCACAGTGTGTCAGGCACCTCACGGTGACTGCCACAGGGTGCAGGGATTAACAGGGGGGCACCCTCGGCCCCCAACCAGAGGCCACAGGGTGAAGGGAGCCCTACTAGGGGCCCCCAAAGTCGCTTTCCGACAGGCTTTCCATGTCAGAAAGCCCGACATGGAAATCCTGTGGGAAACCGATGTCGTAATCTCGACAGCGGAAACGCAGTCTTGAAGGGATTAGGTGCTGGTACCGACTAGCCGACAGGCACCTTGAAGCCGTAGGAAAACAGACGGAATGAACGGCCGGATTCACTTCCGACCGCCGTCATTGTAATACGGCGGTCGAAAGTGAAACCTATGATGTTGGTCGGAAAGCCTCCAACCGCAGGTCGGAGGCTTTCCGACCGACAACATAATAAGGCCCTTAGTTTATAAATACTATTAAATATTTAATTGACAATTAATTATTTTAATCATGTAATTAAGTTTAGTTGTGGGTTGTGGGGTTTTAGGGGAAAGGGTGGCAAGTTAACTAATTTTAATGAATTAATATTTAGTTTTTAATTAATAATATTAGTTTAATTGAAAATTTATTATGTTAATTGTTGAATTTAATTTTTGTTAAAGATTTTAGATGTCGGTTGTGCGTTTTGTAAGGGTATTGGGTGTGGAGTAATTTAATTTTAAATAAATAATGATAATTTTTTAATTAATATTTATTATTACATTGATAATTATGTTAATTGTGTAGAAATTTTTCTGTTAAATTTTATCAGTGTGTTGTGTGTTTTTGTGGGGGTATATTATGGGAAGTAAATTAATTATAATTAATTATTAATTAATATTTAATTAATGATAATTAGTTTGTTGATAAATATTTATATTAATAGTGTCAATATTTAGCTTTTTAAAGTTACGTTTTAGGTGCAGGTTGTGAGTTTTGTGTGATTATAGGGTGGGAAGTTCCTAAATTAAATTATTGTAATAAATATTTTTGTGTTAATAAATAATTTCTAAATAAAAATATTTATTTGTATGATAATTAGTTTTGTATTTAATTTATAATAATATTTGTAGTTATTTGTGATATGTATTTAATATTAAACTATGTTATTATTATTTTTATTTTGAGTATTAATATATTTGTAGTTTTTTTTTTACATATTTCTTAACTTACTTTGTTTTTTAAATCATTTTATTTTGTTATTTTATTCAAGATATTTTGTTTGCTTTTAATGATCCTCTGACTGGAGTGGGAAAAGTACATTTTACCCCTCCCCAATCCAACAATTTCCCTACTATTGTACTGACTGGAGTGGGAATAGTAAATTTTACCCCTCCGCTATCCAATACTTTTCATACTGTTGTACTGACTGGAGTGGGAATAGTAAATTTTACCCCTCCGCTATCCAACACTTTCCCAACTGTTGTACTGACTGAAGTGGGAATATTGAATTTTATCCCTCTGCAATCCAACACTTTCCCTACTGTTGCACTCATTGGAGTGGGATTAGTGAATTTTACCCCTCCGCAATCCAACACCGTCCCTACTGTTGTACTGACTGGAGTGGGAATAGTAAATTTTACCCCTCCGCAATCCATCACTTTCCCTACTGTTGTACTGACTGGAGTTGGAATAGTAAATGTTACCCCTCCGCAATATAACACTTCTCTGCTGTTGCACTCATTGAAGTGGGAATAATAATTTTTACCCCTCCACTATCCAACACTTTTCTGGCTGTTGTACTGACTGGCGTGGGAACAGTTAATGTTACCCCTCGGCAATCCAACACTTTCACTGCAGTTGCATTTACTGGTGGGAAATTTGTAAATTTTACCAGTTTTATTATTTTTGTGTTGCGTGAAGTGGGAGTAGTACATTTGTTATATATTTACTATAATAGTTTGCATAGTTTTGTATAAATTGTAGTGGGAATAGTATCTGTATTAAATTTGTTATTGTATAATTTATTTTATATTGTTATCATGTTATCATTTATAATATTATGTTTTGGTTTATTTAAAATTATAATATTTATAATTAATAATGTTTTTAATGTGTAAAATAATTGTACTAAATTTTAAGTTGTTAACTTTTTTTATTTAATTCGAATGGTTTGTTATTTTAAAGATTTTATTTTATTGGTATATATATATATATGTGTGTGTGTATTATCTACTGGCGGTCGCCAGTAGATAGTTATAGTTAAAACCTATTATCCATAGGAAATCCGCGACATTCTATTTGAAATAACGTTGGCGCCGGTTGACGAATCTTCGCGAAAGTTTCCAACTTGTTGGGGCGCTCCGGTCCGCTCCTATCCTGAAAGTCTCGGGTGATACGTCAAGCGGGGGCCGAGAAAAAGGGGGTCCCAAAACGCATTTTCCCCATTCATTTTTCCATAGGAACCTTTAGTCGCAGCTACAGCCCGAACTGCTGAACGGAATTACACCAAATTTGGCAAAGAGGTAGCCCTTGGTTCAGTGTCGTGCCTTTTGCTTAAATGGTGTAAATCCGTTCAGTAGTTCCTGAGAAAATCAAAAGTAAATTCACATATATATCTGAGCGGAGCCTAACCACACATGTCATCGTGAGATCTGATTGGCTGTCAGCACTTCATCCTGGAATTGCTGGCAGCCATCTTGGGACCAATATAAATGATAGTACCTCATTGAAATGCATTGTAGTGAATAGAAGATTTTGAGGGTCACCAAAAGGAGAACTATAAAGGGTGATAACAGGCTTTAGTTACATTAGAATTTATTTGTTGATGGTACCATACTAATTTTAGGAATTGTGGTGTATTCTAAGGTGATTTTACCATGTGAAAAACCTTCTGCTGGGATATCATGAATCATGTTTGAGAGAACACTATTTTCTCATGCTTGTCCCATGGAGGTTTGGAAGGTGCTCCAGAAGCTAAAATGAGAGCATATTTTCTGTAAATTCACATTATCTTTCTCACTCATGTGAGAATGAAGTCTGACATTCTCAGTAAAACATGTACATCCAACAAGGGCAGAGACTGTCAGTTGATTCCTTTGTGTTCTACTGCAGCTTCCCAGAGTGTTCTAAAGAACAACTAGAGCGCTAACAGCCTTACTTATGTCAAAAGTATGGCACACCTGAAGCCATCTTGATTGGAATAAACTGGTAACACTTAAAACATTTAATTTAAAAAGGAACAACATGATGGGGTTCATTTTGTCATAGAAATTATGGTTAGTGCTGTAGAAAGAAAAATTAGGACATATTTCAAGTGTGATCTCAAATATCTTCCTGTTATATTTCAACAGGAGCAGCCTGCCAGTTGATGCCTTTGTGTTCTACTGCAGCTTCCCAGAGTGTTCTAAAGAACAACTAGAGCGCTAACAGCCTTACTTATGACAAACGTATGGCACACCTGAAGCCATCTTGATTGGAATAAACCAGTAACACTTAAAACATTTAATTTAAAAAGGAACAAAATGAGGGGTTCTTTTTGAAATAGAAATTATGGTTAGTGCTGCAGAAAGAAAAATTAGGGCATGTTTTAAGTGAGATCTCAAATCCTCTTCTATTTCATTAGAAAATTCTGACTTGCAGACTGAAACAATCACTTTCAATACCAGCAGCAGACTACCAGTTAACTCCCTGGTGAGCAGTAGCTTTACTCCAGTGATCTAATGAGCAACTAGAGTGCTAACATTCTGAATTTATGGCAGATGTGAGACACATCTGAATGCCTTCTTGATGGAATCAAAGTAAAAACTGAAAGCATTTCCTACTGAGGAGACTGCAGTAAATGAAGAAATTAGGAAACTTCATAACAAAGAAGTCTTCCAAGATGGCCACCAGTGAAAAAAGAGCCCAAATGTAGCACAAATATATTACCCAGATGTAGCCCACATATAGCCCAATGACAAAAGTGTGCAAAACACTTTTTATTTTTAGTTTTTTTGTAGTTTTATGTAGTGCAGACTGGTCAGGTATTGGAGCATTGCATCTTAACACATGACCCCTACACTACAAAAACACCACTGCACTACCTTAAACCCTAAAACACTACCCCCAGCACGACCCCCTATACTACACAAGCACCACTGCACTATCCTAAACCCTAAAACACTACCCCCAGCACGACCCCCTACACTACCCAAACACCACTGCACTAACCTAAATCCTAAAACACTACCACCAGCACGACCCCTACACTACCCAAACACCACTGCACTACCCTAAAACATGACCCACTACACAAACACCACTGCACTACCCTAAACCCTAAAACACTACCCCCAGCACGACCTCCTACACTACACAAGCACCACTGCACTACCCTAAACCCTAAAACACTACCCCCAGCACGACCCCCTACACTACACAAACACCACTGCACTACCCTAAACCCTAAAACACTACCCCCAGCACGACCCCCTACACTACCCAAACACCACTGCACTAACCTAAATCCTAAAACACTACCCCCAGCACGACCCCCTACACTACCCAAACACCACTGCACTACCCTAAAACATGACCCCTACACTACACAAACACCACTGCACTACCCTAAACCCTAAAACACTACCCCCAGCACGACCCCTACACTACACAAGCACCACTGCACTACCCTAAACCCTAAAACACTACCCCCAGCACGACCCCCTACACTGCCCGAACACCACTGCACTGCCCTAAACCCTGAAACACCAGCCCCTGCATGACCCCTACACTGCCCGAACACCACTGCACTGCCCTAAACCCTGAAACACTACCCCTAGCACGACCCCCTACACTGCCCGAACACCACTGCACTGCCCTAAACCCTGAAACACCACCCCCTTCACGACCCCCTACACTGCCCGAACACCACTGAACTGCCCTAAACCCTGAAACACCACCCCCAGCATGACCCCCTACACTGCCCGAACACCACTGCACTGCCCTAAACCCTGAAACACTACCCCCAGCAAGACCCCTACACTGCCCGAACACCACTGCACTGCCCTAAACCCTGAAACATCACCCCCAGCAAGACCCCTACACTGCCCGAACACCACTGACCTAAACCCTGAAACACCACCCCCAGCACGACCCCCTACACTGCCTGAACACCACTGCCCTAAACCCTGAAACACTACCCCCAGCATGACCCCTACACTGCCCGAACACCACTGCTCTGCCCAAAACCCTGAAACACCAGCCCCAGCACGACCCCCTACACTGCCCGAACACCACTGCACTGCCCTAAACCTTGAAACACCAGCCCCTGCACGACCCCCTACACTGCCCGAACACCACTGCACTACCCTAAACCCTGAAACATCACCCCCAGCACGACCCCCCTACACTGCCCGAGCACCACTGCACTGCCCTAAACCCTGAAACACCAGCCCCAGCATGACCCCTACACTGCCCGAACACCACTGCACTGCCCTAAACCCTGAAACACCAGCCCCAGCATGACCGCCTACACTGCCTGAACACCACTGCACTGCCCTAAACCCTGAAACACCAGCCCCAGCACGACCCCCTACACTGCCCGAACACCACTGCACTGCCCTAAACCGTGAAACACCAGCCTCAGCACGACCCCTATACTGCCTGAACACCACTGCACTGCCCTGAACCCTGAAACACCAGCCCCAGCACAACACCCTACACTGCCCGAACACCACTGCACTGCCCTAAACCCTGAAACACCACCCCCAGCGCGACCCCCTACACTGCCCGAACACCACTGCACTAAACCCTGAAACACCACCCCTGCACAACCCCTACACTGCTCGAACACTACTGCACTGCCCTAAACCCAGAAACACCATCCCCAGCATGACCCCTATACTGCACGAACACCACTGCACTGCCCTAAACCCTGAAACACTACCCCAGCAAGACCCCCTACACTGCCCGAACACCACTGCACTGCCCTAAACCCTGAAACATCACCCCCAGCAAGACCCCCTACACTGCCCGAACACCACTGCCCTAAACCCTGAAACACCACCCCCAGCAAGACCCCCTACACTGCCCGAACACCACTGCACTGCCCTAAACCCTGAAACACCACCCCCAGCAAGACCCCTACACTGCCCGAACACCACTGTACTGCCCTAAACCCTGAAACCCCACCCCCAGCATGACCCCCTACACTGCCAGAACACCACTGCACTGCCCTAAACCCTGAAACTCCACCCCTGCATGACCCCCTACACTGCCCGAACACTACTGCACTGCCCTAAGCCCTGAAACACCACCCCAGCACGACCCCCTACACTGCACGAACACCACTGCCCCACCCTAAACCCTGAAACACTACCCCCAGCAAGACCCCCTACACTGCCCGAACACCACTGCACTGCCCTAAACCCTGAAACATCACCCCCAGCAAGACCCCCTACACTGCCCGAACACCACTGCCCTAAACCCTGAAACACCAGCCCCAGCAAAAACCCCTACACTGCCCGAATACCACTGCACTGCCCTAAACCCTGAAACACCACCCCCAGCAAGACCCCTCACACTGCCCGAACACCACTGCACTGCCATAAACCCTGAAACACCACCCCCAGCACGACCCCCTACACTGCCCGAACACCACTGCTCTGCCTAAAACCCTGAAACACCAGCCCCAGCACGACCCCCTACACTGCCCGAACACCACTGCACTGCCCTAAACCCTGAAACACCAGCCCCAGCACGACCCCCTACACTGCCCGAACACCACTGCACTGCCCTAAACCCTGAAACACCACCCCCAGCAAGACCCCTACACTGCCCGAACACCACTGCACTGCCCTAAACCCTGAAACACCACCCCCAGCACGACCCCTACACTGCCCGAACACCACTGCTCTGCCTAAAACCCTGAAACACCAGCCCCAGCACGACCCCCTACACTGCCCGAACACCACTGCACTGCCCTAAACCCTGAAACACCAGCCCCAGCACGACCCCCTACACTGCCCGAACACCACTGCACTGCCCTAAACCCTGAAACACCACCCTCAGCATGACCCCCTACACTGCCCGAACACCACTGCACTGCCCTAAACCCTGAAACACCAGCCCCAGCACGACCCCGTACACTGCCCGCACACCACTGCACTGCCCTAAACCCTGAAACACCAGCCCCAGCACAACCCGTACACTTCCTGAACACCACTGCACTGCCCTAAACCCTGAAACACCAGCCCCAGCACGACCGCCTACATTGCCCGAAAACTACTGCACTGCCCTAAACCCTGAAACACCACCCCCAGCAAGACTACCTACACTGGCCGAACACCACTGCACTGCCCTAAACCCTGAAACACCACCCCCTGCACGACCCCCTACACTGCCCAAACACTACTGCACTGCCCTAAACCCTGAAACACCATCCCTCAGCATGACACCCTACACTGCCCGAACACCACTGCACTGCCCTAAACCCTGAAACACCACCCCAGCACGACCCCCTACACTGCCCGAATACCACTGCACTAAACCCTAAAACACCACCCCCTGCACGACCCCCTACACTGCCGGAACACCACTGCACTGCCCAAAACCCTGCAACACCACCCCCAGCACGACCCCCTACACTGCCTGAGCACCATTGCTCTGCCCTAAACCCTGAAACACTAGCCCCAGCATGACCCCCTACACTGCCCGAACACCACTGCCCTAAACCCTGAAACACCACCCCCAGCACGACCCCCTACACTGCCCTAAACCCTGAAACACCAGTCCCAGCAAGACCACCTACACTGCCCGAACACCACTGCATTGCCCTAGACTCTGAAACACCAGCCCCAGCATGACCCCCTACACTGCCCGAACACCACTGCACTGCCCTAAACCCTGAAACACCAGCCCCAGCACGACCCCCTACACTGCCCGAACACCACTGCACTGCCCTAAACCCTGAAACACCAGCCCAAGCACGACCCCCTACACTGCCCGAACACCACTGCACTGCCCTAAACCCTGAAACACCAGCCCCAGCACCACCGCCTACAATGCCCGAACACCACTGTACTGCCCTAAACCCTGAAACACCACCCCCTGCACCGCCCCCTACACTGCCCGACCACTGCACTGCCCTAAACCCTGAAACACCACCCCCTGCACCACCCCCTACACTGCCCGAACACCACTGCACAGCCCTAAACCCTGAAACACCACCCCCTGCACCGCCCCCTACACTGCCCGAACACCACTGCACTGCCCTAAACCCTGAAACACCACCCCCAGCATGACCCCCTACACTGCCCGAACACCACTGCCTCTAAACCCTGAAACACCACCCCTGCACGACCCCCTACACTGCCCGAACACCACTGCACTGCCCTAAACCCTGAAACACCACCCCCTGCACGACCCCTACACTGCCCGAACACCACTGCACTGCCCTAAACCCTGAAACACCACCCCCAGCACGACCCCTACACTGCCCGAACACCACTGCACTGCCCTAAACCCTAGAACACTACCCCCAGCATGACCCCCTACACTACCCGAACACCACTGCACTACCCTAAACCCTAAAATACTCCCCCAGCACGACCCCCTACACTACCTGAACACGACTGCACTGCCCTAAACCCTAAAACACTCCCCCAGCACGACCCCCTACACTACCCGAACACCACTGCACTGCCCTAAACCCTAAAACACTCCCCCAGCACGACCCCCTACACTACCTAAACACCACTGCACTGCCCTAAACCCTAAAACACTACCCCCGCATGACCCCCTACACTACCCAAATACCAATGCACTACCCTAATCCCTAAAACACTACCCCCGCACAACCCCCTACACTACCCAAAGACCACTGCACTACCCTAAACCCTAAAACACGACCTCCTACACTACACAAAAACCACTGCACTACCCTAAACCCTAAAAAAACTACCACCAGCACGAACCCCTACACTACCCAAACACCACTGCACTACCCTAAACCATAAAACACTACCCCCAGCAGTACCCCCTACGCTACCCAAACACCACTGCACTACCCTAAACCCTAAAACACTACCCCCAGCAGTACACCCTACACTACCCAAACACCACTGCACTACCCTAAACCCTAAAACCCTAAAACACTAACCCCAGCATGACCCCCTACACTACCCAAACACCACTGTACTACCCTAAACCCTAAAACACTCCCCCAGCACGACTCCCTACACTACCCAAACACCACTGCACTACCCTAAACCCTAAATCTACCCCCAGCATGACCCCCTACACTACACAAACACCACTGCACTACCCTAAACCCTAAAACACTACCCCCAGCACGACCCTCTTCACTACCTAAACACAACTGCACAATTTGTTACAGGCGTTGCAACGCAGGCCTGTGGTGCTTACTGGAAGTACCTGGTGGGCTGGTTGGGCCCCAGGGACTCTCAGGATTCAAGGTGACCTAATCCCCCAACTTAAAACGCGCCACGGGGCGCGTTTGCACAGTGGTGAAGGGAGGGGCGGGGCCTCAGGTGACATGTGCGCAAACACGCCCTGTGGTGCGTTTAAGTTGGGGAGTTACTCTTTGAATCCTGGGGGCCAACTAGCCCACCAGGTACCTTCAGTAAGCACAACAGAGGTGCGTTGCAGAGAGGTGAAAAAGGTGCGTGGCCTCGGAACGCCTCTCTGCAACTCAGCTCTGTGGTCCTAACTGTAGGTACCTGGGGGCTAGTTGGGCCCCAGGGACCCTCAGGATTCAAGGGGACTTAATCCCACAACTTAAAACGCGCCACGGGGCGCGTTTGCACACATGTCACCTCAGGCCCCCCTCCCTTCACCACTGTGCAAACGCGCACTGGCTCTGGTTAGTCAGAGTCAGTTACCACCAGTACCCGTGTGAAAAAGTTGTGGGCACAGGATGATTTTGCAACAAGGCCTCTTTCTGCTCCTCTGTTGGTTCTTTCTGCACATCTTTTGCTTCTTTCTGTGCGTTTTTTCTTCTTTCTTCACATGTCCTACCTCTGTTGGCATAGTTAGAAACTATCATTTAAAAACCTTTGAAATTCACTTAAAAATCATAGTTTTCAGGCACGTTATAGTTAGAAATTAGCATTTAAAAACCTTTGAAATTCACTGAAAAAACCATAGGTTTCAGGCACGTTATAGTTAGAAATTAGCATTTAAAAAACCTTGAAATTCACTGAAAAAACCATAGGTTTCAGGCACGTTATAGTTAGAAATTAGCATTTAAAAACCTTTGAAATTCACTGAAAAACCATAGGTTTCAGGCACGTTATAGTTAGAAATTAGCATTTAAAAACCTTTGAAATTCACTGAAAAAACCATAGGTTTTAGGGACAGTTATAGTTAGTTGGACATTGCACTCGTACAAAACCCGTGAAATTCCCTGTTATAGTTAGTTCAGCTAACTATAACTCGCGCCCCGCAATGCACTGCTGATGACGTCACATATTACATCACTCATGACATGGTCAGTGACATCATTGTTTTTATGTAGATATATGTAAGTATATAATATTATATATGTGTATTTAAAAATGTTTATTAAGTTTATTCGTAATGTTTGTTAAAATACATATGAAATCATTTTTTTTTTTATTGATGTTACTATTTATGCATGAGGAAGTATCTTATATCTGAACAGCAGACTCTTTCATCACACATTTAATTCTTTATCTCATTGGGGATTGTATTTAAAAAGCCATTGTTTTTGCACTGCTGCAGGAATTTGTTATTAGCTTTTGTCTTTGGCAGACTAGGGAACCCAAGACTTAGCACAACCCAAGGGCGTAAAAGGACAGTCCTTCTTCTACCTGGAGCACCATGAGACTGCTACTGGTAACCAAGTTAGGACAAGGAAAGCTGAATTTATGCTACACAACTGACAGGTGGCGGTCCTCAAAGCAGAATACTGCATGAAAGCTGAAGTTGCAATAAAGAGCCAAAAGATGTTCTCGCAGAAAATTACAATGGAGATGTAATGCTGTAGCTCCACTACGCTACCAACAGATGTCCTCAGGGGCACAGCTTCAGAGAGTGTTTTTGGGAGTAACACCTCCCAAATAAATGCATTTTTGGGTTGCAAGTTTGGTCTGGGGCCCTCAGGTTGGCTCTGCTATGTCGGTTTTCCCTTCATCCAGATTTCACTAAGCGGCTTATACTTGTTCATTTTTTGGGTCATGAACTTAAATATATATATAGTGACAGATTTTTTTTTAAAGTAGCAGTTACGTACCCATAGAAGTACTACTTTTTTTTAAAATTCATGACCATTGGCAGTAGAAGGCTTGGAAAGCTGCACCATTCTCAGGTTTCTAGGCATATTACTGGCAACCAAACTTCCTAAATTTATGGATGAATGCTTGCAAATTCTTTAACCATTAGAAATCCCTAGGGCTAGCATTCCAAACCCTAATTGTTCCCTCACTGTGCCACTCTAGACAGACGGCCTCATTTAAGGTTTAGCAGACGGAGTAAAGGCAGACAGGGTGGTGGAGGACTTTACGTCCGCCACACTGCCTTTACTCCGTGGGCCAAGGGACATCTCTCTACAGTGTAAGAAACAGCCATCATGGCAGGTCCTGCCAAAGTAGAAAACATTTGACAGATTACTCCGTCAAACTTGATGGATGACCTTCAAGCATTTCGAGTTTTTTATTTTTAAAAAATTATCTCAAAAGGCAGGAATTTGTTTTGGAAAAATCACCTCCACACCATGGAGTTTTCTCCCATTTTGTGCGGGTCATTTTTGCCTGAGACTGTATGCCTGGTAGTGAGGGACAGAAAAAATGAGCAGTAAAAATAAAAACCATCCAACTATCCGCTATCAGTATGGAGGGTAGTCAGAAGGCTTTCCTTTGAAGGCATCTACTCCATTGGGCAGTCGGAGGACGTTTTACATTGTCGTAGTAAATTTTACTTCGTAGGCATAAAACTTGCATTCTGTTGGACTCAAAAGTGGGCGGGCAGAACTTGAGTTTGGCCAAACTGAAAATTAGCCTCAGAGGTCCACCTAATGCAAATCAGTACTGACCATGCACCTCATGGGAACAGTTAATTCCAAACCATGGTCATCTCACCCATTCACCATAATTTTTTTGTGGGAAAATTTGAGATTCACACCTGCCAAATCTAAATTGACTAAGCTATGCCCCTGAATGTCCTCACAGAAGATGGAGAACTGCACTTGCACTAAAGGAAAGACATGTATGCTCACATAAAATCATAATGTAAGGGGAGAGAATTGTAGTGCCGCTAAATAGTCTCTTATAAAAGATTAATATCAAAGGAGCGCAGGAGGAAGCTTAACATTCAGAAGAATGGAAGCACTTTGAGTGTCACAGCTCTTCATGAGTGAACACTTAAGGGTTTATCAAACTAAGCTTTTTACCTGTACTCTTCTATACACAGGAATAGCATGTACCATACCAAAAAGGAAATAAATGTTTCCTTCTTGCACTATTCCTAGATAAGTGTCAATAGAGAGAGTTATGCAACCTCCATATGTATTTTTTGTTGATGTGAAACCATGCTTGCACCCTTCAAAATAAAGGCATGAGTGCGCATTGACAAAGGTGACATCTTGAGAAAATGTATACAGCACCTTCCTCAATCTAGATTCAAGTTTCCAAAGCCTTAGACAAGTGCTGGAAAGCTGAAGCGTCACTATGTGGCTTACAGATGTCTTCACAGGAGAGTAGAATTGAGATAGAAAGCTTTTTGTACTGTGCTGCAAACAATTATCCTCAGAGGAGAATTCAAAGATGCTTGAAAGCTGAAGCTGTACTATACTCCCAGCAGATTTCTTCACAGAAGAGTGCAATGGAGATTGAAAGCTGAAGTTGCACTATAATACCAACGGATGTCCTCACCGAAGAGTGCAATGCAGATAAAAGTCTGTGCTTGAGCTATACTACGAAATGAGATCATCACAGAAGAGTGCAATGGAGAAGAAAAGCTGCATTTGTGCTATAATACCAACTGAGATCATCACAGAAGAGACAATGGAGGGGGAAGCTGCATTTGTTCTATACTATCAACAGAGGTACTCAAAGAATGGTACAGTACAGATGAAAAACTTCTTGCACTATTCTAACAGAGGACTGCGCAGAAAAGTACATTGGTGTTACAACCCTTCATGGGTATATTCTTACTATTTTGAAGAGCGAGTCATGGAAAAGGCACACACCGTTGACATCTTGAGAAAATACAGCACTCCCTACATTGCACCTAGGTCCAAGTTTAACAAACACCTTACAACATTTCATGACAAGAAAGCACTAGAAACACTCAAAGGCGCTACCTCTTGATTATGAAGTCAGCTGACACGGGTGGTGGCATAGTCTTACAATGTTTTTGACATTTTATTTACATGAATTAATCTATGTGTACTCAGTAGGTACTGTTAGAGGCCCTGATGAAGCAACCTTTGTCACGAAACATGTGCTGGCCAGTTTTGCATTGTTGATAAAGAATACACAATGTCTTTCTTCAAATAAAGAATCCTTACGGAGTCAATTGCCTTATTTGCTAGACTTAAAACCCGGTCCACTTGGCTTATAGTCTTACAAGACATTGACAATTACATACTTGAAATGCATCACTGGCTATCCAATAGTGAACATTATTCCAAAGTCAGCAGGAATTCCATTATAGAAATTCAAACTGAGATTCTTAAATTGACCACTGATGTGAAAGAGACAGTTTCTTAAGTCTCAGTTAATTTTTGTATGTTAATGTTAAAAGTTCCAGAACTCCAGCCATTTACACACTCCTGAAAATCATCCACAAGAACAGCAATACTCCAAAAGCTAGATCTATCAAATTGGAATTTGGTTCTATATTAGAGCCAATAGACTACTATGTAGATTTCTTTATAAAAAACCTCACCCCTTTGACTGATTGTTTCATACTTGAAAGTATGGATTTTATCAATGCTATTAAAGATAAACCACATGACTCTACAAACATCCTTTTAGCAACACTCAATATTGAGTCGCTTTATACTAATATCCCCCAAAATGTTAGGAGAACAGTTATTCAGAATCTGCTTGATACTTGACTATAACGGCACTAAGTACCCACAACCTTTATAATTTACCTGCTCCAGCTAGCCCTTACCAAAAAAGTCATATTTGACAACTAATTCTATTTACAAATCAAAGGTACATTTTTTTCTCCCAACTTTGTCATTTTTTTAAGGAGAATTTAGGAACCACTGTAGATCTGTCAGCCTCCAGTCCATTCACAAGTCACATAATTTTATTAAAGGGATATAAAGATGACATCTCACTAATTTGGCAGGGATCACATTGTGTTGACAATTTTCTTACATGGCTCAACCTGAACTGTAAGGGCCTCAAATTTGTCATCCATTTTCATAATTCTGATATTTTCTTACTTGGCATGGCAATCAAGGTTGAAAATAATCATCTCTGCACCACCCTTTTCCATAAACCCACTGAAAGAAACACCTTACTTTAATATTTCAGTTACTATCCCAACTCCCTCAATGACAACTTCCTCTATAGCCAGTTCCTCAGGATCAGAAGGAATTGCAAGCAAAAAACTGTTTTTTTTCCTGGAAGCGGATGTGCTTTCTACAAGATTGTAATTATGAGGTTATCCCAAGAGATTTATTGAAGTTCCATGAAAAGAGCCCGGTACTGCCCCTGAAACTCCATCCTGGTAGGTAATCATAAACAAATGTCAAATAGGATGGTCTGTGTCACCACATTTTACCATGCATCAAATATTGTGACAAGATGTATAAAAACACTGGCATATCTTAGCATCAGGGGACCTTTCACTAGTGTCTCTAATGTCTGTGTTTAAGAAAAGCAAAAATCTTAAAAATCATTTGGTTCAAACCCCACTCCCTCCATATAATCCACCCAACAAGATCATTGATTTTTGGGACATTTCACCCTTATTAGGATGCTATAAATTTGGTCAGTGCAGCGTGTATATCTTTACTATTGAAACTAAGATGTTCACCGATGGCAACATTAAAGTTTCATTGAGAAATTTGTCTAACTGCATCTTCCATCTTAGAAGTAGACTTAAGTGTAAGTTCCTGTCTGCATCACTGAAAAGAGACATTCTGAATATAACCGCTCATGGCAAGTTATCTCTGTGATTTCCCACCAAGCAGAGAAAGCAGTATATCTCACCTTCTCAACAAAGAAGATCTGAAATGGATTTTATTGTGCGGCACCATGAACTCTGGACTGAATTCTGTAGAAGACTGGAACACTTTATTCTAGACCCCCTATGAGGTACCAGCTATATCTGCAGCATCAATGTTGTAGTATCTAGATTGATGATCTCCAGAAACATCCTTTCTTTCCTCTTTACCAATTAATGTCTTTAATTTTAATCGATCAGGCATGGTATACTATTTCTTCTGTGCTTTACACTCTTCCATTACTTTCTATGTTTTGCTTTCTGTTTCTATTTTCTACTTCTATGGTTGAGCCTCCATGGTTATAAGAAGGCGTACTCCCTTTATTTTGATACCTATCCAAAACTTCAAACCACCCAACCTTTCAAATCCATCTATCTAAAGATGACTGCCACGAAATTTCTATTTCGTATGGACATATGTTCGGCCCCATTTTTATGTGTATGCCATCCATGGCCGTCTCTTGTAATCCCCACCACGTCTCCACTGGCCAATGCATTGAGCAATGGCTTTGCAATATTTGCCCTTTCTCCTATAGGACGGAGAACCCCTTTATGAGATCAGTTGGATGATCTCTTCCCAATTTACTATCAGGTAATTCGCACCTCCTGGCTACCCACAAACCCAGGACCACACAGCATTCAATTCTTCCATCTCTTCTATTTTTACCAGATCCTCTTTTAGTGGTTCTCTGTATTTTGGGCCACAACTGGCCAATTAAGAATGCCAAATTAATTCCAGGATCTCATCCTGAGACCAGTCTTCCTGTTCAATTTCAGGTAACAGACAAACCTAGGCAGTGACTGCAATCATGCGCTTCAATCGAGGCACCTACTTTAACTCTCCTAATCCATTATTCACCGTAGCTTTCTTGCCTTGTGCCCTCCCTACCATTTCCTTTACACCTGGTAGCCATTCATGCTTTCTTTACTGGGCTGCATCTACATTGGTGAGTGCGCACTTTTCTCACTGGAACCCCGCCCGAGTACTTCATCACTATCTCATTCCTAATGGTTTTGCTTTCCTCTCTATTCAGTGCATCCTTGCCCTTCCATTGGAGTAATAGCATGGTGTGTTATTTCTCTTTATGAGTGATTTAATGTGTTTGCATTGTTACTTTAATGCTTTTTATCTTTTCTCTTTTGTTTCCTTTACTTTTTATAGTTTGCTTTTGAGCTCCTTTTGCCAGAGTCCTGATGATGATCCCACAACCTTAAGGGATTGAAACCCCATCAATTTCTTGTACAGACCTCACTAATGATTATGTTGTACATGTGGGCTGTACTACAACTCATTTCCAGTGATACACTCAATTGATTCACTACTAATATTAGTGTATCACTTTTATGAGCATCGAGCATGCTTGTTCTCACTGGCAGTTTTAATTTTAATTCTTAAAAAAACATTTTGCTTTGATTTAGTCAAATTATGATTTAATATTAAAAAAATTGATACAAATACATTCCTTTGATCTAACTCCTTAATTAGAGGCCAATGTTCCTTGATCATTACGTTATACCCTAGGTCCCTAGCGATTCCTGTGTCTTTTCAGGTATTTTCAAAATGTAGGCATCCAATGGTTGAAGTGGGCTGGTCCACTGACCTACACCAAGGGCCAAATTACACCAAGGGCCCTCTGACTGCCAGACTCATCGTGGGGTGGCAGTGGTGGTCTTCCAACCATCACATTATGACCTTGGTGCCCGTGCTGCCCTGGGACCCCGACTCTGGCTGTTCCCTGGCAGTGGCACACAGGCTTGAGGTTGTAATATGCTTGGCAGGACTGCCGCGGTCCTGCCAGGCATATTATGACTTTCCTCATCGCCACTGATTTCATGGAGGTCTTTCCTCCATGAAAACAGTAGTGGTGAGGAAAGAAAGTGGGCCCTACAGGGACCCCTTGTGCCTCACTCCATGTGTATGCCCACGGGGGGCACAACAGGTGTGCATGCAACCCCAGTTCCAGCACGGCATGGCTTCACAGTCCATGCCGTGCTGGAATTTCTTCTTACTTCCCATTGCAGTGCCTATTTGATAGGCACCACCGTGGGAACACCAAAGAAACCACTCCCCAGTGACTAAAAAAGCCATAATACGATGGGCGGTTCTCACGCAGGTTTGGCAGTGTGGCGGCGGGCGGTCTCACTGCCGCACCACTTAACTCGTAATCGGGCCCAGAGTGTTTTGTCTTGGAGGGAAACTTGAGTAACATTTGAACAGACCAATGGCAAAAGTGTGTTTATTGAGAGCCTCTCTGTATATATGATTTTTTGGGGATATTTTTGGGAAAACTTGAGACAGTAGAGAGCTAAAGTTTTCTTAGACTGCCTATATTAACGACTTTATAGTTTTAGCAAAACATATGTAGTTTGTGTTCACAATACATCTTAGGGCCCTATTACGATTTCAGGCAGAGTTTCCTCCGCCCGACATCGTCTCGGTCATGGGGCCGACCGACACCCGGTCAGCGTGTCGGTCCCGACCGACTAATGAAGATGCGACCGAACACTGTTTGGTTGCATTACTATACTTTACAATGGGAGCACGTATTCCAGCCGTAAACCGGCCAGAATGCATGCTCCCATTGTAAAATAGGAGGCGCAGTTCATCCCTGCAACCCGTGGCAGACACCTTTCTGTGTCGGAAAGGCCAGCACGGAAAGGCTGCCGAAACCCGACATCGTAATCCCACAGGCGGAAAGAGCTGCCCTTGAAATTACTGGCCACATTCTGATTGGCGGACAGGCTCTCTGACCACCTCCATCATAATGAGGCGGTCGGAAAAGAATCCGACCGCCATATTACGACGCGGTCGCAAAGGCTCCGACCGTTGGTCGGAGCCTTTTCTGACCGTATCGTAATTGGGCCCTAAATGTGCCATCCAGTTTGAGGAACTAACATCACAACTGCTATCCCAAGCATTTGCCACGTTGATCTTATTTGTCCTCTTGTAAGGCTTTTTGTCTGTACCAAGGATCATAATTATGGCTTTGTCCAAATTACAGTCAATTTAGTTACGTTATTGGTTTTCTGTAAATTAACTAGAAAGCATTGAAGACCAATCAGGATTTGATCCAGATGCTCAATATCATTCTCGTAATCACATACCTGATATGACTTTCTCCCAACTTGGATGATAATGAATAGGCATCACTCACTCAATGTGGGTCGACATTTACCGATGTGCGCGATAACTTCTATTAGCACACACATCCGAATTATGAGTTTTGCTGTTTTAATTGCACATTGTACATGCAGAATTAGATTTCAAAAAATCCCTTTTAAATTTAAACAGGTCAAACCTGCTGGAATATTGCGAAACTCAGCATAATAGTGATAATTTGTGGCATATTGCAGGATACATGGCATGAGATGGTAATACATGAGCATTCAGGGCAGAACATATGTGTTGCAATAGTTCATGTGAGTACTTGATGAAAATGATAAATTGATGTTTGTGCGTCAGAGCTGTATTTAATAAAAATGAAAATGTGGTATTTGATATGTTATGTGGTGTAATAAATTATTTCTAGTGTTCATAAAGGCAGATGTTCTCCTCACACTGAATACAGAACTCAACAGATTAAAACCACAGAATGAACTGATTGACTAAAGATGCAAAAAAGCTTTTTGTTAAAAAAAGCCAAGTTTGCAACAGTTTAATGATAATGTTTAGATTAGATTTTGTTTACGTATTACAGGGCAATGAATGCCAAAGGTAGATGCGGCTATTAAAAAGTACCAACCTCCAGAAGTCTCTGTGCTTGTTTTGAGCACTACAACAAGAGGTCATTTGGAGAATGTTTGCGTAAAATAGAGGAAATGTGGAGGCTAGAAAGTCAGGGGGTTCCCGAACATACAGAGTTTCATACTTTGAAAGAACTTCATTATATGGGCAGCCACTGGAGGGAACTCAGCACAGATTCACATCTGGTCTCACCCAAGGCCAGTTTTCAGCAGACGCTATGCATATTGAGTTAGCATTGTCAAGTCTAGATTGAATTTGAGCATATACAACTGGAAGTTGTAAGGTTGTGTCAATGAGTGGAAAACTCTTCTTTGTGATTTTTTCTTCTAATTTTAGTTGTCATTATTTAAAACCATCGTTTTAAAAACAAAATGTGACAACGCATAAAGCTGCTATGAACCTTTTGGCAGATTTTAATGATATTGGGGTCTGTTTTAATGTTGCCATGTTCATTTTAAAGGCAATAAATATAAGGAAAGGCATTACTTTTTCCGCATCTGATTAGACTTTTGCAGTGCAGCTGCTTGATCTCTTTCTATTGAAAAGAATGTGATTCATTTTAGGACCAAGCAAGTGATTCCTCTTTGAAAATAACCCTAGTTTGTCCATTGTATGCACAGGCAGGCTAGATCTTTGCAAGATTTTCAGTGTATATAAGTTAGTTAAATGTATTTACAAAAAATAATTTAAATTTAACTTAATGTTATTATCCTCAAAATCTGCAATAGATTCAGCAATCTTGTACCTACTTTAAATATACCTTTCCAAATCCCTCTGTCACTGTGATCCTTCACACCGCCATATAATTTTACTAACCACCCTAAAGCCTTGGAAAATTGGTAATATGACAATGGTAGCTAGTAGGATTAAACTGTGCTATTTCACTAGGTAGGCATTGATATCACCATGCCACAAGGACACCACTCTTCATTAGCACCTCAATAAAGTCTATTTACAGCATACCTCCTCCAATGGTCATACCTCACCCATATGAAGCACGCAAAGGCCTCCCAACCTTTAGGAAACCATGACAATCCCAGCTGTCTTTGCCAACTCTATCTCGGTTTCAAAGCTTCCTTTCGCATTCAAAATCCTAGAGGGGAAAGTTAGAAGGAAATTTCAAAATCATGAAGAGAATGCGAAACTCCTGCAAGACCACTAGCCATTTGCTTCAATCAATGCAAAGCCATTGGTTTAGAAGACTGTCATATCCTACTCAGTCATCTAAAACGAGAATAGGAAAAACGTGGAGTGACTTTTTTATTAGATGCAGCGACCTGACCAGGGATGGGGTAGTCAAAATATCAAGATCTATGCACCGAATACGAGAAGGCTAGGAGTTGGTGAGGTATTTGCTGCACTGGGAAAATACTGAAACCCTGTGGTGAGGTATTTACCAGCCAGGCAACTACCTCCTCTTCCAAGTTTTTACACAGAAATGGAGAATAACATTCAGAAATTCGTGTTTGCAGCATCGAATTCCACATGTACAGGCAATTGCCATACGTTTTGACCTGGCACATAATGTATGGTACAAAATTGCTGTGATGCTCCGAATTCAGACTTACGAAGACAGGAGTTACTGCATGCAGAGGAAGTCTCAGTCTCACTTTAAATAGGGCCTAGGGGCCCATGGGGGCCATATTATACAGTCAGCGAATTTTCCTTGATTGCGCCGGGTGCACCTTTTAAAATGTGCGCCCGGCGCAATCAAGGAAAATGTGCTGTATTAGGGTGAATGCGCTGCCCTGGGGGCAGTCGCAAACTCGTGCTGCCCTGGGGGTAGCACATTCATGTGGAAAATGGAGCAGCTGCTTTGAAGATGCTATGCTATGCTATGGCACCCACCTGCACTTTTAAAGGGTAAGAGAGATCCCCTTGCAGGCGGGAGCAGTGAGTGACTGCACCCGCCTGCAAGGGGATGTCTGTGGGGTCCATGGGACCCCCTTCCCCCCACCATAGGGCTGCAATCAGGGGGCGCACTGTCAGTGCGCCTCTTGAGAGCTCTTTGCCTCTGAGTTGGTGTCTTTAATAGGGGACAAAGGGAATCCCTAATTTGCATGGGGCCACCCCCATGCAAATGAGGGAACGCCCTCTTGAGGAAGCTCTGGCGCTGTATGCGCGCCAGCGCTCTCAGTATTACAGAAGGGGACGTACAAGCGTCTTCCCCCCTCTTATGTAATACCAAAGGGACCCCGGGGCCCGTAAAGTGGGCGCAAATGCACGTTGCTCCCGCAGGGCACTTTTGTAATACGCAGTGTCCCTTCTGTCATCCCTACCAATCAGCATTGCTATACGCACACTTTGCCAGCTCAACAAACAACACAACTTAGAATTTCATATTAAGACAGATGGACCCAGCTTTATTTCTAGCTGGAAAACAGAACAGAAATTCAGGGCAAGTTACAAAATGCCTAGGCCACAACTGTGCAGGACATGCGTGAGAGTTTCCACTATCACTATCACAATCACATTCGCATAGTTAGAATATTTTCAGTTGGTTACTTTCAGTACGCATGGCCAGCACCAGTCACATCTCTGAAACTAAGATTTGCTTTTTTTAATATGAAAATCTCTCCTTCACTATATTTATCAATGTAGTTATGAAAAGAGCAAATTTTCAGCTACGTTTATGGGGCCATATTATACATTCGGCGCATTTTCCTTGATTGTGCCGGGCGCAGCTTTTAAAAGGTGTGCCGGGCGCAATCAAAGAAAATGCACCATATTAGGGTGAATGTGCTACCCCCAGGGTAGTCGCGAACTCACACTGCCCTAGGGGCAGTGCATTCATGTGAAAAACGGAGCGGCTGCTTTGAAGCCGCACCGTGTTTTCACAGTGCAGGTGGCATCTGCCTGCACTTTTACAGGGGATTAGAGATCCCCTTGCAGGAGGGTGCAGTAAGTGGCAGCACCCGCCTGCAAGGGGATGTCTGGGTGGTTCATGGTACCACCCCTTCCCCCACCAGAAGTCTGCAATCATGGAGCGCACGGACAGTACGCCTCCTTTTAGGTGGCGTACTGTCAGTGCGCCTCCTGAGAACTTCTCCGCATCTGTAACACGGCGCATCTGTAACACGGCAAAGGGAAAGGGATTCCCTCATTTGCATGGGGCCACGCCCCCATGCAAATATGGGAACATCCTCTTGAGGGAGCGATGGCGCTGTATGTGCGCCAGCACTTTCAGTATTACAGAAGGGAACACACAAGCGTCTAAGGCCCCTTCTGTAATACCACAGTGCCCCGGAGGTGCACAAAGCAGGCGCAAACCCCTGTTGCACCCCGGGGGCGCTTCTATAATATGGCAGATGGTGTGTTATTCTACAAGTCCTCAAATGAACCACTGGGTGAAGCTGGCATGATCACTGTCCATGGAGTGCTTTAATTTTTGAAATGTAATTTACTCTGGCCCAAGAAGAGATCATTAACAAGTTGCAGCAGTTGTTTTACCATGCAGCAAAAGGGGGCAACCCTGTGAAGATACCATACAATATAATACAGTTGAGTATGCATTTATATGAGGAAAGCCTGGCTGTTTCGGCCAGCTACCAGATGGGTGAATTTCTAGAGTTTTACGTGCAGCAACAAATCATTACCATCCCTAACTATGACGTCACTTTACACTTTGACTATTTCAATTAATTTCTATGTTTTTTTAAGGTAAAGTAAAATACTACTCAAATACCTAACTGCATGTAAGGGGCTCTTTGCTATGTATGGAGGCTTGAGTTATTCTCTGTGAAGAGTTGCACATAGACTGTAGGCTGTGCATAGTAGGGGCTTGGCCACCTAATGGGTTTTAGATCTCTGAAGGGAGTGGGTTCTACCTAAGTCTCCGTACAGAGCAATAACTACGTATAGTACAGGCTAAGTCACCTAATGGGGCTTGCATGTCTGAAGGGAGTGAGCTCTATGACCCGTCTGTGCACTGAGAGCAGACTGTGCACAGCAGAAGCTTGCTCTCCTAATGGAGCTTGTGTGTCCGGGTGGAGTGGGCTCTATGCACACTCTCCGCACTGAGCACTGGAGTAGCATAATTTTGCTCCTCTCTTTTATCTTGATAAGGCCATATATATGTGTGTGCTTTTGGCCTCATGTATTCGCATAATATAATTATAATAAATGTACGTAGTGCACCAGTATAGAAAGTGCAGTAATGGAGTGTTCTAAATCAGTATGTGCATTAACTATTTTTCTTTTTGGAACAGTTGGACCATCGACAAAAAATCATCTATAGGCTAAGATTGTACTGGGGTTGCGCTAAAATTCATTTGATGCAGTGCATTCTCCATAGGTTAGGAAAGAATGAATCATGAGAATGTTGTTGTTCTAATTAAAATAAAAGTGTATTTATGTGCAAAAGTGCAATATAGATGAATAACCATATATGTATGAATGTATTTACAGGATTGTATGCGTGTTGCACAATTATATACTTTTGAAGGTAACTTGCTAAGTTAGCGTGACTGTGGGCCATGTAACTTTGAATGTGAAAGTTGTTCGCCATGTATTTTTCACTTTTGCAGGCACAGACCAAAGCATTCTTAGTGAAAGAACATTGTATTTTAAGATAGTGAGGCGAGGAAGAACGGGCAAGGTCAATTACATTTAATGAGAACAAGGGAGTGCTATTAGTTGGCAATATCTGTCGAAAGGAGGAATTCAAGGACGCCTCAGAAGCAAAGACTGGAAAATGGGAGAATTATACCTGGCGCTGGAACTCTTCATGGGAAATGGAAATAATGAGGTTGGATAATGTGAGGTCATGAGTATCGAACTTTCTGTGTGTTTCTTATTAGTGAACTTACCTTGTAGTTAGAGGGATGTCTTTTAGAGTTTGAGAGGTACAGATCTCTCCTGACTTCTGAGTGTGTGGCTTTATGATAATCATGATCTTTTGCTTACAGAACTTCTACAGAATGCTTCTGGATTAATAGAGCTTCCTCAACTCTTAGCTTAGTGTAGAGATAGCTAGATACTGCAATTCTTTCCCATGTATGGGAAGAAAGATCAAAATCATTTGTCCACTCATCAGACTTTGTTCTTAATCTTTTACATTGCAATTATGGAAATCTTGATTTGTTTTTTGCTGTTAAGGACAAATATTGTATGTCGATTTGGTCTTCCTCTAATAATTCTGTATATTTATGGTATGTTTTTGTGTTTGATTTATATTACCTTGGCTCTTAATGTGTGGTCATACAGTTTAGGGAGCTAAACTTGTCTGTAACCCCTTGTCTTCTCAGGCTATAACAAAGATCCATTGACTTAAAGAAAATTGAAAGGTTGGCCCAGAACTTCATCAGCACAGACTGTGTATAATAGAGGCTTGCCCACCACGGGGCTTAGGTCTCTTGAGGGTGTGGGATCTGCGCACAGTCAGCACACTGAGTGCAGACTTGTGGATTAGAGCCTTGTCCACATAATAAAGCTTCACAGTGTATTGGGAGTACACTCTCTGTCATGAACTTTGCACAGCCTGAAGGCTGTGCTTTAATTTTTTTTGGGTCTCTCCCCAATGATTCCAGTGGGGCCATGACAATTTTTTTAAAATTTCAGCCCCATGGAGGAACGTTCTCTGCCTTTCGCCCTTTTTTTATTTTCAGGACTCGAGGACTGATTCCCTGAGTCCTGCAATGGCAGCTGGAACATTTTTCTTCACGTTGTGGCTGACAATCAGATACTTGGGTCCCACTGGACTCCTGTGGGCTCAGCCAATCCAAATTCATTTTTTGACTGGAGCCTCACAGCAAAAGATATCTAGAGTTTGAATATTAATTTCTCAAAATTTCTCTAAACAGCTGAACAAATTTACACCAAATCACAAAAACCATGCTCTCTTGGTAACTAGCTTTCTCCCAAATTTGGTGTAATTCTGTTCAGCCTTTTTTGACGTAGCTGTGTCTAAAGCTCCTATGGGAATTTGCATGTGGAAAACACATTTTGGAAAACACATTTTGTGACTTTCCCTTTTTCTCAGCTCTCACTTGACAGATCACCCTGAAGGAGCTGAGGCTTACGAACCTTTTCTTTATTTAGAAAGTTTTGTGAATATTTGTCAAGCTGGCCCAAAGTTATTAGCAAATGAACAAATCAATTTCCTATGGAAACCTGGTACTAAGCATAACTTGTGCCCTCACCATGCACTGCTTAAGACCTCACATATTACATCACTCATTACATGTTCTATCACATCATTCATAACATCTCTGATGACTTCTGAAATGATATACTTCATGACAACACTGTGTATTGTGGGGCACACGTTATAGCTTCTTGAGCTTAGAGTTTAACATTTTCAGTGAAGATAGATAGACAGACAGACAGACAAAGACAGACGGACAAATAGACAAAGACAAACAGACACAGACAGACAGACAGAAAGGCAGGCAGATAGATAGATAGATAGATAGATAGATAGATAGATAGATAGATAGATAGATAGATAGATAGATAGATCACTTTGACATGGGATCACCGGTGAATGGGCTGGATTTTACTCATACTGTAATTAGAAGGGTTTCAGGGTTTTTTAGGGGTTGTGAGTTTTTTTTTTTTTTAAGAGACGGGGTTAGTTTGACTACACAATGTCATTTTCAATACTTTAAATAGGTTTAAGAGCCACGATAAAAAAAGTATGCATTTCAAATGACCTCTTGTAGAATTTCATTTTAAAGCAATGAGGACGCATGCAAAATTAGCTCAAGATGACGTTTCATCAATATTCAATTTCTCCACAACCATCATAAAAGTCTTACAATGCCTACTAAAAGTGAAACAATAAGTAGACATGTAGTATTCTGCACAAAAACACAAATGTAATTTCCACCTATTTAGTTGACGTTATTATTACTCATATCAGGAAGAAAAATGATACGCCTGCATGAAAATAAAACCTGTGACTTCCAAGTTACACACTGATCAACAGACAATGTACATTACCACCAAGTTCCCTTACATGGATCTGAAACTCTGGCCTTCAGGTTACACATAGAGGTTGATAGCTGTTGCCCAAACCACTGACATATTCCTTCAGCAATCAATAGTTAAGGTTTCAACAATCAATGACATTTTTTTGTGAAGCACTTCCAGCTTTTTCTTTTCGTGTAGAGAGGTAAAAAATACACAAGAAAGAGCAGTCTTTCAATATTATACAGAAATGGAGAAAATACTTTCAATTCATAGAGCATTAATGCTAAGAAACCATTCTTTAAATTACCAATAGGGTGACACATACAAGCAGCTTAAGAAGATACTGGGAGGAAAAAATTCAATGATCTCAGGCAATACCCAACCTAATGATTTGCCTAAAACTTTTCTTCCATTGCAAACTTATGTAACACTCTGTTCTATCCCAGATCGCATGTGCTTCCCTGTCCTATAGAACTATTTTTGCACTTCATCCATAGGAGATTGCTGAGATTCTAGAGTACAATTCCTCTCTTAGATGCAGCCATATTGGCCAGACCCTTTACTCACTCCTTTCAATAATCTGTTTCAGTGTGCAGCTATGATACCTTACCAGCAGCATCTCTTTGGGGTCTATAACATCCCTATCCTGGCTGGACCTCCTTACTCCCCCCTACTAAAAATAAAAATTAATGTGCAAACTGAAAATCTTGTTTGTAATCCCACAACACAACAATTTTCACTTCCTTGTCTGGTGTCTTTTACAGGTTTGTCCGACACAAATGGAAGAGAGACCGTTCTGGGTCAGGAATGAGCATACACAAAATATGAAAAGATCTACACTGAACTTAGGGAGTGCTGGCCGAGTGCAAAGCGAAGATCACACCTGTTGCTCACATCAAACGGGAGTGGAGTAGGTAGGTTAACATATAAGGGGCGCTAGCCAAGTGCAGCCTGGGAACAGAGTGTCAGTCTGTGGCTCTGTGTGACCAGCACTGAACACTGGAACTTTCAGCATAGTGCGAGGGGAAGACCCATCCGCGCCCAACACCAGTCACCAGATTTGTTTATTAAACCTGCAGGCCACCTTCAAGTCATAGGATGTCCATCGCCCGCTCTCTGCTACCATGGAGGGGCTCATTCCTTACTTTAGGAATGAAAAGAGTGCCCTGTAGACCAAAGTGTACATGGCAAGAAGCAAAGCCGGGTTGGGTTTCAGGGCACAGGAACTCATTGGACTAACAAGCAACCACCACCATCATAGCTGCTTGTGCTTCTCCTTTCCTACTTCCCCGTCTCTTCTGAATCCAGGAGAAAGACAGTGAACCACACAGGATTTGGGCCTGGGATGGTGCAGCCTAGACCACACCATTGTGTCCCCCCTTTTTCTCTGCTGCAACTGCACCATTCTGGACCTCAATTGAATAATAACAAAACTATTCTCCTACCAAAACAACCCAAATCATGCCCAACTGTGAAGACTGCCATTTTGACATTCCACTAACAAGATAAACCTCCATCATAAATAGTCTAAAACAAACCATCTTCCAACTAAAAGAAGCCTATTCAAAAACTAGCATAATCCGCTACCAAAAAAAGCCCAATTTCATTTTATTCTCCGTCTATCTTTGCAGTTGGGCATGACTTCAGCTGGTTTGGTAGGAGAATAGTTTTGCTATTATTCAATTGAGGTAGAGGTCACAGGGGTCTGCTGTCAGTTGTGTTTTGGCACAGGATGACTTGATCAGTATGTTTACTGTCAGCAAAAACCCATTAGGAAAGGTAAACATAATCAGCTTAACCCACTAAGGAATTCAGTAGAAATGCATTTGAGTAAGATATAAAAATATGGGATTGTCATCATTAATTGAACATTTCAGATTAGCAATGATGCAAAGGAGTTCTTATTGAGAGATCAGCTCTCTTTTCTGGATGTATCTTTTCTGCTCTATATCTAACCTATGCTCCTTTGCCGAAATCTTGGGAAATTGTACTCTCAATCACGGGAACCAATCTGTCATAGAGAACAAATTCCTGGAAATTTTCAATCTAGTTTGCAGGCTGGATACAGTACCAAAACTGCACTTCTAAAAGTTATTAATGATGTGCTACTGATCCTTGAAATGAAAACTCTTACCTCCTAATCCTAATTGACCTCTCTGCAGCTTGTGACACTGTAAATCACAATATTCTTGTTTGCATTCTGAAAGAATATATGGAATTCAGGGATACAGTGTTAGACTGGTTTACTTTATACCTATCAAACCAAACCCAAATGATCAAAAATGACAAGCTTGTTTCCTAACATGTCCCTATCTAAAGATTTTCCACACATTTATTTGCTAGCTACAGCACTTTTTAACCTCTATCTGGAATGCCTGAGAGAGGAGATCCATAAATAATCAATATGCAGATGACACCCAGCCCTACCTCAAGGTCTCCTCCCTCAAAGACGTCAAGTTGGTTGTCCGCTTATCATCTCAAATGTAATGAAACTGAAATTCTCCTGATCTCATTTCAACCTGACCATTCTGAGGTGCAGGGCAATGTTTGATTTTAACAACTTATACGATTAAGTTCGGAGACACCCAGAAGGCACAGAATCAGGATTGGGTAGACTTTGTGGATAGTGCCATTAAGGCTCTGGAAGGCTGGTTGCTTGGCAGCAAAGTGAATGATTTCAAGGGATTGTACAATTTGATTATGAGGGAGAAGATCCTTAATAAGTGCCAAAATCAGTTATTGCATCAATACCTGGTTGACTCTGATCTGACTTCTCCCCAAGAATTGGGAAAGAAGACAGATAAGTGGGTCAGAACAAGGGTGAAGCAGAAAAACAAGAAAAATGTTGGGGACCAAAAGAAGCCAGATTCTAAAACTCCAGATAAAGGTGGGGACAAGTGTAGAGATCAAAAACAGTCTTCATCAGGGCCCCAAAAACCTGCATCTGGGGGGAGGCACAGTCCAGCAAAGGTAAAGGCAAAAAGACACCTTGGTGTTACTTGTGTAAGGTAAAGACCCATTGGACAAGAGATGCTGATCGTCCAAAAGCCAAGGAAAATCCTTCTACCACCACTGCCCCTAAGGCAATTGCGTCCCCTAGCACAAGTGTAAGTGGTGGTACAGGGAGCAATGGATTAGTAGGGTTAACCTTGGGCTCTGAGATGGGTTCTGGCCTAGTCAGAACTCCAGCTCCAGCTGTGCTTGTCTGTGATGGTGGCATGGATATTGCCACCCTATTTGTCAGTCCCAGTAATCTGGGCAAATACAGACAGCAGCCTTTAATCAATGGTAAGGAGGCCATAGCATACAGGGGAACAGGTGCAAGTGTCACTATGGTGTCACAGGATCTTGTGGCCCCTGACCAAATCATACTTGGAGAAATGTACCAAGTGACCAATGCTAAGAATGTCAGGACTGACCATTCCTTGGCAGTTGTTAATTTCAGCTGGGGAGGGTTAAGTGGCCCTAAGAAAGTTGTGGTTAGCTCAGACCTACCAGTAGAATGTTTGTTGGGCAATGATTTGGAGACTTCAGTCTAGGCTGAGGTGGAACTTAGGACTCATGCAGCAATGCTGGGCATCTCTGTAGATGTGTTTGCTGTGACCAGGTCACAGGCCAAACTGACAAACCCTGAACAGGCCCTGGATCCTGGAACAATGGACCAAGGGCCTTCCAAGAGAATGAGCAGGAGGGGTACGGCTGTGTCGTCCCCCCAGAATCAGTGTGAGGATCATTCTCTTGAGGGAGATGATCCCAGTCCCTGTGAAGGAACTGTCTCAGATGAATTTGAACATGATCAGGTTGAGTTCTTGGGGACAGGGGGCCCTTCCAGTGCAGAATTGAGTTTGGAGCAGCAAACCTGCCCCTCTCTTGAACCCCTCAGACAGCAAGCTGCTGCTGAGGCTGCTGGGAGTGTCAGTGGATCCCACAGGATCTCTTGGGATGAGGGACTCCTTTACTCAGAGGGTAGAGACCCCAAGCCTGGTGCCACCAGGAGGATGGTCATACCTCTGAAGTTTAGGGGCTTCCTACTCACCTTGGCACATGATATTCCCTTAGCAGGACACCTAGGCCAAAGTAAGACTTGGGACAGGCTTGTCCCTCACTTTCACTGGCCTCACATGTCTGAGGACACAAAGGAGTTTTGTCGCTCCTGTACCACCAGTCAAGCCAGTGGTAAGTTAGGTGGTACCACAAAGGCCCCCCTCATACCACTACCAGTGGTGGGGGTTCCCTTTGAAAGGGTTGGGATTGATATAATTGGCCCCATGAACCCTCCTACAGCATCTGGACACAGTTACATACTAGTGGTGGTGGACCATGCCACTAGGTATCCAGAAGCAATAACCCTTAGAACCACCACAGCCCCTGTGGTGGCCAGGGCGCTCCTGGAAATCTTTTCCAGAGTGGGTTTCCCTAAGGAGGTCTTAACTGACATAGATACAAACTTCATGGCAAGTTATATCACTGCAATGTGGAAGGAGTGGGGAGTGAACTACAAGTTCGCCACACCCTATCACCCACAATGCAATGGGTTGTTGAAAGGTTCAACAAAACCTTCAAGGGCATGATTATGGGCCTCCCAGAAAAGCTTAGGCGAAAATAGGATGTCCTGTTGCCCTGCCTTCTCTTTGCCTACAGAGAGGTCCCACAGAAGGGGGTTGGCTACAGCCCTTTTGAACTTCTGTTTGGGCATTCAGTTAGGGGTCCCCTGTATTTAGTGAAGGAGGGATGGGAGTTACCTCTCAAACCACCTAAACAAGACATTTTGGACTATGTACTTGGTCTCCGCTCCAGGATGGCTGAGTACATGAAGAAGGCCAGTAAAAACCTTGAGGCAAGTCAAGAATTACAGAAAGCTTGGCATGACCAAAAGGCTGTTCTGACAGTCTATCAGCCAGGGCAGAAGGTGTGAGTGTTGCAGCCTGTGGCCCCAGCAGCTCTCCATGACAAATGGAGTGGACCCCATACTATAATTGAGCAGAAAGGTGAGGTCACCTACTTGGTGGACCTTGGCACTCCTAGTAGTCCCCACAGGGTGCTCTATGTGAACAGGCTCAAACCATTTGTAGACAGGGTTGACATGGGTTTGCTCATGGCAACTGATGAGGGACAGGAAGATCTGATCTCCTCTCTTAGAACCCTGATGATGGGTCAGTTGATGGTGTAGCTTTGGCAGGCAGCCTCACTGCCCAACAGCAGATTGATTGCAGGAAGGTCCTCAATCAATATAGGCACATGCTCTCTCTGACTCCTAGTCAGACCACCTGGTGTACCCATGAAGTGGACACAGGTGAGAGTCTTCCTGTTAAAAATAAGATTTACAGGCAGCCTGATCATGTCAGAGATTGCATAAGTACTGAGGTCCAAAAGATGCTAGAGTTGGGAGTTATTGAGCCCTGAGATAGCCCTTGGGCTAGTCCAGTGGTCTTGGTACCAAAACCTCACACCCAGGGTGGTAAAAGAGAGATGAGGTTTTGTGTTGTGGGGACTAAACTCTCTGAGGTTGGAGAAAGGGTGTGCTAGACCCTTGACTTACCCAACCCTAAGTTCAGTAGAACTTACTTATTCTAAGCTAGTATTATATGTACCTAGTACTTAGTGGTTTTTCAGTTAATGAATACAAAGATTTATCTGGTAAAACAATGCAGGCTTGAATCCCAACCCTGCCACCAATGTGGAGAAGTTGGCCTGGTATATGCTGTCCACTAATTAAAGTGGGCACCTTGCACCAGTCCAAACAACCCTTATGGTGATTTAAGAGGTCAAATATAACCTTAGAAAGCTATCCAAGTGGTAGTTGTGGAGAGCAGCCTTCAGGCTTAGTCCTAAAGGCATGTTAAGCAGCTTTTTTTTTACCAGAATGCAACCTTATAGTATTGGTTAAATGAAAGGAGAACCACACAGTAGTTAGAAAAATATGTATTTATTAATATAACACTATCTAGTATGACACAGTATCTCCTACACAGATCTAATCACAAAGCACGCAATACTTAGGCACAGAAATGACAGTAAATAGCACTAATACACAGTGGGCCCCGAGGGGGACCAAACCATATACTAAGGAAGTGGTATAAGAACCAGGACTCGAGTCAAGACAGTGTCAAGAGGATGTAGAATCGCTGGGACCCCAAGGAACCACTCAAGGTGAGTAAGTAGGGACCCCACGGAGGACGGGTGTAGTATGGGAACACGACAGCGTGCGCCATACAATTCTATGGGAGAGTTGAGGTTGAAGTTTTAGAGTTTAAGGATCCTTCCCAGTGGACTTCAAAGAAACCCAGTGGAAGTTAGGAGGTTGGAGAGCCACACCACCCATGGATACTGAGGTACCCAAGTTACCCATCCCAGGGAAGCCGGGTGTATAGGTCTGAAGTGGCGACGGAAACCGCCTTCGAACCCAATGGAGGACTTCGAAGAAGAGCCGCTGCTGGAAGGAAGAACAGTGTCCGTTGGAATCCAAAGGTGGATTCTTGTCGAAGAGTACCTGAAAGCAGAGGGGACAGAGTCTGGGTTACTCAGGAGTGACCAGGGGCTCGGTAGACGAATGCCCATTGATGTTGGATGCTTCAGGTGTGTTGATGGAGTTCTTGACTCTGTATCTACAGGGACCAGTAAACGTCGAGGACAAACAGAAGCCGGATATGAGCTGTCCCACAAAGGATGTCAAGTGCTGAGGGGTGGGTGTCCAGCGGAAGCACCAACCAGCCTTGGCAAAGGCAACGAACGCAGAAGGTCAAGGATGTGTACGGCTCGGACCAGCAAGGTCCAAGAGACTCACCAAACACAGGAGAGTCAGGGCAAGCCTGGAGCAACCAGGGGAGCCCAAGAAAAGCAAAGTTGACCCTCAAATGGACCCACAGGCCGGAGGCACAGGAGTCGCGAGAGGACCTCGAGCGATTTCACCAAACAGCCCACGGAGCACTCTGTGCGAGGAGGCCGGAGTTCTTGGTAGGAAATGGTGCCAGAGGTTGGGGCTACTCGGAGCCCAATGCACTTGTCCAGGAAATGCCAACAAGCATATGCACTTGCAAATGTAAGCAGTGCACAGGGGTTTGGGTATTGCAGCCCCCACGAGGGCTTCTAACCTCAAACTTAGTGAGAGGGCAGCTCGGACCTCGAGGGACATAGAAACCCACCTCCTGTGTTGCTGAAGCCTTCGGAGTCCATAAGAGCTCAGGGTCAGCAGACCGTACAGCAGTCCTGCAACGATCCTGTATGGTGCACCGGCATAGACAATGCTTCAGACTGAGAGTAAGACAAAGTTGGGCCCAAACGAATTCCAGCGAAGTCTAGAGTGTCCAGACAGTCGAAGTTCAGTGGTTTCTGGTTCAAAATCTTGTCCACGTCGAATCTAAGGTCCTACAGCCAGGTAAGCCCTTATGTACCCACGGGAGAGGGTTGGACAGATTCAGGGGACCTTCCCAGGGGAGGCTCTGGACAGTGGGAAGGCTACTCCCATGTCCAGTTTCGCGCCAGAGCACCCACCCAGTCCTAATACACTAAATCCTGTCTGGGAGGTGGTCGCACCTCCCTGTGACAGGATGCCTATTGTTCTGCCTTCCCCTGCTCGAGTTTGACTCAGCAGCAGGAGGGCAGAAATATGTCTGTGGTCGGCAGCAACCATTTTGTGCTGCCCGGGACTAGAAGGCTGGTACCGGGGAACACCAGGGACCCAATGAAGATCGCTTCTGAGGGGTGGAATCATACCTCCCACACAGGTTACCGGTGTGGGGGTATGATTCAAACATGTTTGACACCAAACACCATGGGTTTGTTTTAGCCATTTTTGAGTTGGTCATCACCCAGTCGCATAATGCCACTCTATATGTCGTAAATGGCTGCTTCACTGACAACCCGGGAGAATGGACTCCGTAGGCTGCAGGGGTCTTCTGCTCATGCAGTGGCACCCTCTCACTTAGAACCAAGCACCCTGCCTTCAGGATTGTAAAGGGCTGCTATAGGGGTGGCTGATAGGTTTTAAGTGCAGTGACCCTTAGATATAGTAAAACCTATATTTTAAGTAAGTGGTGCATGCACCAACTTACAGGCTGCAATGGCAGGCCTGTAGTTCCAGTTTGCATGTCCTCTCATAGGTGTCATAATACATGCTTCAGCCCATGGGAGGCCTCTGGGGTACCTATGCCCTGGGCACATGGGTACCATATACTGGGGACTGACAAGGGTACCCCAGTATCCAATCTGGAGTGTACCTAAGTACATAACATAACAGTTTAGGGAGAAAGCATATAAACTGGGGTCCTGATTTGGTGGATCCCAGTCAGACTAGTCAAAAATAGTATCACATTTAGCAGAAAGTGGGGGTAACCATAAGAAGCAGATCATATTTTCCTACACTACAGCACTGTTTAACCTCTATCTGGATTGCCTGAGAGAGGAGATCCATAAATAATCAATATTCAGATGACACCGAGCCCTACCTCAAGGTCTCCTCCCCCAAAGACGTCAAGTTGGTTGTCCGCTTATCATCTCAAATGTAATGAAACTGAAATTCTCCTGATCTCATTTCAAGCTGACCATTCTGAGGTGCAAGGCTACGTTTGATTTTAACAACTTTCTTGGCTGCCCTTCATTAATAGTGTTATAGTAGTGTCAAAATAGTGAAATATTTGTGACATGCAAAAGTGCTTCTTTTAGAAGGGAGAACAAATGTGTCTAACCCCAGTTAGTGCTATATTGTCTGTGTATTAACAGTATTATTTTGTATGCTTTTCTTTATTTTGGGACAGAAAGTATCTAATAAGTTCAATCCTCCATTCAGAGTGGAAGACAGACTACTTGTACAAAATCCTGGGATCTAGGAATATTATTGAACTAATAAATATCAATGAATACATCAATATGGTCTTGATAGGATTGAATTAATTTGTATGGTATGCGTGAATTTTACAATGAATATCGAGCCACTGGTATGTCTTTCACTCAGAATATAGGGTTGAACCACTTAGATATATTATGGCCCACTACCTGAAAAGGGACTGTTTTCCTAGGTTTCCACTTCCTGGTCAGACTGCATGGATTAAAAAATGGTGGGAAACTTCACTTACTATTAATAAGTTATCTAAACTGCTATAAGAAGATGTATCGTGAGTGTCCTGCCATGTATGATTTTGGGTATGGAAATAATGAGACTCAATCCAAAATCAAAGAGGCCTTAGAATAACAGTTGAAGGATACTCTAACATATTTATAACACTATGGGGCATATTAGCAAGACCCACGTTATATATCGCCGTTTTAGCGGCAGGAAACTGTCGCTAAAACTGCGATAATGGGCTTGCTAATATGCGTTATGGAATTCCAATAGAAGCCCAGGTTAGATGTCCTGCACATCTAACCTGGGCATATTAGCAAGCCCATTATCGCCGTTTTAGCGGCAGTTTCCTGCCGCTAAAACGGCGATAATTTTAACGTGGGTCTTGCTAATATGCCCCCAAGTTACAGAAACCTTATCATTAGTTATCTCGAATAATATAGCGCATAAAAGTGAGTTAATAGAACGGGCACAAATGATATGAATAAAACGACTTGGGGTGCATCTAAATGAGCTAGGAGATGAGTTATGTTAAATAAATAACATATTCAAGTGCAAGCACATAGAATGTGAGGAAATCATTGATCAAAAAAGCAAGGAAATTATAAGACAGAGTGGAAATATTGTAGTGTAATTGATAGGTAGGGATGATATTTAAGACAGAGGTGCCATGAGTTTGTAAAAATGAAAAGATATGCTAATGCTTCTTTTTAATTGATGTGTATTATTATGCATTTATATTTTTTAGATAAGAGAATTGTAAAGTTGATTGGAACTATCGCGTACGAGAAAAGTGATAAAGGAGGATGACATCTAACTATGTGCAGAAATTACTATAAAGAAATAAATATGTCAGTGTTTATGTTTAAGTAAAGAGTGGCATCAGAGATTGCATTTTATGATTGATATAAAGTAATTATTTAATTGAAGTTTACTTAAATTTTCAGCACATCCATGCTGACTTTTAACTGCTGATGAGTGTCAGAAACTGTACTTTGATGATGCTATGCTCTGACACGTTTGTGGGTATGTAGTGACTGAGAGGATGACTTGAGCAGGAACCCAACAATAAATATGCTAGATAATGTAGGAAGGATTCGACCGCTGCATATTTGCTGAGTTGACTCAATAACCATTGTTTTACCTCTTTTAAAATGTTGAGTAGAAAAGTAAGTGTTGATTATTGGATTTTGTTAACTCATGGGTTTGTCTGAGTGAGTCTATATCTTATATGTAAATGCACCCATAAATTTTAGGTAGGGATTTGGAAATTGATTGAGTGGTGTTTTGTATTTTTTACAGTGCGGATAAAGCAGTAAAATCAGCAAAAAGGCGTGTGGGCTGTGACGGAATGGGAATTATGATGAATCCTGGAATGGGATCATCTAGTTAAGAATTGGAATGTGATCCGACAGGTAGGGTGTCTCTCCAGCATTGCTACTTTTGTTACTGTGCAACTGTTTTTTTCTAACTTGTTTTTAAAATTTGAAAGCTCAGTTTTACACTGTGTTGGGGCAACCTGAGGCCTCTTATTCTAACTTAATTGCAGAATTGTGGCATAAGAAGCGAGGTGCCCAGGTTTAATTGCCCGCTCATGCTATTTTTAAAGCAGCCATTGTGGGGATGCGTGCACTGCTCGGTTAGCAGGCTAGTCTTTTGTTGCACGCCCCTATGTAGCAATGGCCCAGGCGCAGACGCGCAGCAACAGGTAGTGTGTCTCTCTGGCACTGCTACTTTTTGTTTCCTTGCAACTGTTTTTTCTAACTTATTTTAAAAATTTGAAAGCGCTGTGTTACACTGTGCTGGGGGAACCTGGGGCCTCTTATTCTAACTTAATTGTAAAATTGTGGCATTAGGAGCGAGCTGCACAAGTTTTAGTGCCCCGCTTGTACTATTTTTAAAGCAGCCACTGTGGGGATGCATGCATCACTTGGTTAGCGGGCTAGTCTTTTGTTGCACACCCCTATATAGTAATAGCCCTTGTGTAGATGCATGCAGCAGGCACACTGCCAGTGCTCCAAAGGCACGTCTAAGGCAAACCCGTCTGCGCCCGTCCGGGGCCAGGGGACAGGAGCCCTGCCCCTTTTTGGGTCAAATTTAACGACATTCTCCATTAAACAATTGAGAACACGCCACCCCACCTGTTTAGAATCTTGTTGAGCTGTATTTGACCCACTTAAGAGCCCACAAACCTGCACTTCCTGTAATTTTTCACTTAATCCACAGGTTAACCCTTTGCAATCCCTAAAACATGAAAAATCCATATGTAGGAAACATGAGCGCAAATGGAGAAAGTCTAAATTAGCCTAGGATAAACTCATCTACAAAATGGCATTAAGAAAATATCTAAAAATATGCAACATTGCAAGAAGGACTCACATAGTGGACAGAATCAATTCTGAAAAAAACTCCTCAAAAGAGCTTCTTAAAATTCTAAAAGAATTTACCAATCCGACTACCTGTAGCTCTACCATCCCAGCATCTCGAACCCTTTGCGATGATCTGGCAGCGCATTGTGAAGAAAAGATTAATAATATCTACCTATCTCTTTCAAATAATGTGGCACTGAGAAAACTAGCCTCCTCTGAAGTATCTGTTAACTCCCAATCCTCCACCCAGGAGTTTTTAAATTATGCCACTCATGATCAAGTTTTGGATAGATTAAGCAGGATTAAATCTGGGTCCCCGTTGGATCCTGCTCCCCTTCATGTCATTACCACTCTGGCTCCAATTCTTCTTGCCCCATCACAGATCTATGCAATCTCTTGTTTAAGTTGGCAACTCTTCCATCAAAATGGAAAACTGCAAGGATCAGACCCATTCTTAAAAAACCTATGGCCGATCCAACGGATAGGCAAAACTATAGGCCTATATCACTGCCCCCCCTCATTGCCAAAGTTTCAGAGTCACTGGTAAACCACCAATTGGTGTCTTTTCTGGAATCCAACTAATTGCTGGAACCCTCCCAGTCAGGCTTCTGTGCCTTTCACAGCAAGGAGTCAGTACTAATGGAGGTCACCGACACAATCAGACTCACTTTAGACCAGGGGAATTCCGCTACGCTGATTCTCCTTGATCTATCAGCTGCTTTTGATACCATCTCCCACCTAATTCTAATTCAAAGATTGGAGGAGATTGATGTCAGAGGCAAAGCTTTGATATGGGTGGAAAACCTTTTATCAGAACAAACTCATAGTGTACATATGGGTCCTTATAATTCTAAATCAATGGCCCTGGATAAAGGGGTGCCACACGGATCGATTCTGAGACCTACTATCTTTAACATATATGTGGCTCTCCTTGCCAGGCTCATCAGGTCATGCGGTTTTGACACAATCTCATATGCCTCCGACACACAACTGGTCATCACTATGGATTCCAACTCGGAATTTACCAAAGTCAAATTAAGCATTGTATGTTAAAAATTGCATCACAGATGGTTGCTAATTTCCATCAGCTCAACTCCAGTAAGACGGAGGCCCTAGTTTTTGGGAAGGCTCATTCAATTTGGTCCACTGACTGGTGGCCAGGCGAACTTGGATCGCCCCCGACACCTAGAAAATTGGTTAAAAATGTGGGCGTATTTTTGGACAATAATATCTCTATGAATGAACATGTCAAAACCATTAGGAAGGCTTTTCATTGGGCTCCTCTGCATGCTAGGAAAACCCTGGTCCAGGCGTTAATAGTGAGCCGCCTGAATTATGGGAATTCCCTGACGGTTGGATTGAATGAATGCCTTTTTTCAGACTTCAGATGGTTCAGAACAGGGCAGGCCGCCTCGTCTGTAATCTTCCTCCACGATCTCCATCTGAACATGTATTATGCTCCCTTCATTGGCTTCCCATAAAAAAGCGTGCGCTCTTCAAACTTATGCATGGGAAGGGACCTTGTTACTGAAAAATAAACTGCAGTCTTATATCCCAGTATGCCGGCTCAAATCCAGCAAGCTTCTACTACTATGCCCTAAACTTATCTAAACAGCAAGATATGATGGCTGTTTCTTTTCTTTCTTGGCCCTCAAATACTGGAATCAGCTACCCTTGCCCCTTCGTTCATGCTCACACCTAATCCTTTTCAAGAAACTCCTGAAAACATGGCTGTTTGATCTTTAGTCACCATATAGAACTGTGACCTGCATTTGACGGGCTCGGCGCTGGTAGATCCCCTCGGGGATGATTTGTGCGCCTAATAAATATAATAATAATAATCTGTTATGGGCAATGCAACCTTTGCAGCGACTTCAGGGAGCAGGGAGGCTACCACCCCACAAAATGGGCTAGAAAGCAAGTCCCGCTTCTACAGCATTAAAGTTGGTTCTTTACCTAGCCATCAATAGTACCAATGTTTGGGTGGACCACGCTCCGGATGCCATGTTTCTTATGGAAACATGGCTTCATGAGGCCTCCATGCCTGATGTCATTGAAGCTTTGCCACAAAATTATTCTATGGTTTAGCATACCAGGAGGTGGGACTGCCATTGCATTTAAAGATAACTACAAATGCAACATACAGGAACTATCTATATCGGCCTGCAAATCAGTATCCTTTTCACTGGAACTTGCACATACATTTACAGTATCTGGCGTATTAATATACTGCACGCCAGGATACACCGGCCATTGGTGTACGTTGCTTCCCGACCTACATGCCCCCCCACATACTCAGATCTGCTAATTTAATATTATTTGGCGATCTGAATATCCATCTGGAGGATAGGCTATGAAGTCCTGGTCAGACCCTAATTGAGGACCTCAGGGCATTGAACTTGGGTCTTCCACACCAACCCACAAAGCAGGCCACTTTTCATCTCAATGCCGCCTTCCCCCGCCGCTACTGTAGTCGGATCACTATGTAGTACCTTTCTCTGTCCGGACCTGTCCTGCTCTTCCCAGAGGGAGGAATGGGACACAGCTTAAGACCAGGGTTTGATCAAGACTAGACATCCTGGCCCTCAACAGCCAACTGAGTAGCTCGATGCCTAGTTTAGCAAAAGTGGCCAAGTTAGATCAGCCGAGGATTGACTCATTGGATATAGTTCTGCCAACCAAAATTAGTCACCAAGTCAGGTACCACCCTTCTGCCTCATGGTTCACCGAGGCACTATGGGTGGAGAAAACAAGATGCAAGAGCCTGGAGAGGTCCTAGAGGATCTCTTATGATAAGGACAGTAAGCACAAACATAAAGTAGCACTGAGAAACTATCATGGTCTCTGTAGAGCTACCTGGGACACCTTTTATTCAGACCACATTATCTCAGTCCAAAACTGTCCCAAAACTCTTTTAGAGTAGTTAAGGAATACTCCAACTCTAATAATGTTGCACCACAACCGTCACTGTCCAAGCCTCAGTGCGTGGAATTGGCACAATTTGTTGTTAATATGGTGCTGGACTTTCAGCTCTCACTGAAGGCGGACGGAAGCGGCGCCTCCCAGCCCAGCATCTATGCGCTGTCTCTGAGGACCTGAGCATCAGAAACTGAACTTGTGGGCAACTCTGGACTTGCCTCTGTTTCTATCGCTGCTGCAATCTATAAAGTCTGGCTCCCCTAGAGATCCTCTCCACCCAGCCAAGCTAAGCACCTTGGACCCAGACATCATACAGATTTTTGGTGAGACTCCTCCCTTCAGGAGGGGCATATTCCACAGCCATGGAAGCAAGCCATGTTCCTGCCACTCTTGAAGAAACCTAATTTGGACCCCTCTAACTGGTCTAATTATAGATTAATTTCTATGCTCCTCACCATGTCCAAAATTATGGAGAAACATGTCAATAAACAACTCTCCGCCTTTGTGGAGTCCCAAAACTCCTTACATCCCTCTCAATCAGGGTACAAAGTGGGACGCAGTACTGATATCACCCTTCTAGGAGTCACAAAACATCTCAGACAGCTCCTTGATGAAGGCAAGATGGCCGCATTGATTTTACGTGATCTCAGCACTGTCTTCGATACTGTCTCATGCCACTCTTTTAGAGAGGTTGGCTAATCTCTGTCTCTAAGCAACAGCCCTTTTCTGGATGGTATCCTTCTTAAAGGCTCACACTTTCCAGCGTTCCTCAGCCAGTGCCTCTTCGAAACAGGATGCTCTTACCTCAGGAGATCCTCAAGGACCAGCCTTAAACCCAGCACTATTTAATATCTATGTCCGCCAACTGGCTGACTTGGCGGAAAGCTGTGGCCTCACTCTATTCTCTTACGCAGGTGACACACAAATCATCTTCTCGCTGTCATCTGCCCAGAACCACAACCCTGAGGGACTGAACTCCTGCTTGGGTTTGGGTGCCACGTGGATTGATAATAAATCACTCAAACTCAACAGAAACAAGACCGAGTTACTGGTGCTGGGAAAGAACCCGTCCCCCTGGGGCCCACAGCACTGGACAGAAAACTTGGGCGCTCTTCCGGTTCCAGCTCCCAAGGTTAAGAACCTTGGTTTTCTTCTGGACGAAAAGCTGTCCATGAAGCCTCAGGTGGAGAAGGTGGCCACTACCTGCTTCGCCGCCCTGAAATGGCTGCGGAAAATCATCTAGTTTCTCCTGTTCCCAGCTCAAAGGATGGTTATCCAGGCACTTATTTTGTTGAGACTGGACTATGGCAATGTACTCCATCTGGAGGCGGACAAAGCATCCATTAGACAGCTGCAAATGATACCAAATGTGGCTGCTATGTCGCTCTACACACTTCCTAAAAGGACCTTGGCCTCACCCCTCCTCCAGGAGCTTCATTGGCTCACGGTGGAGAAATGGATTAAATTCAAAGCCTTGTGCTATGTGTACAGAGCAAGATCAGGGGTCGGCCCTCAACACCTTCATGAAATGGTTAGACGATATCAGCTGGCTCGCGCCCTATGTTCTAGTGACCTATCCCTGTACACTGTCCCCAGAGTCAAACGGACATGCATGGGAGTCCGGTCCTTCGCATAGCAGGGTCCCAACCTGTGGAATGCATTTCCTGAACCCTTGAAAGACTGCACCTCACTGACCATCATTCGAAAACCTGGATGTTTTGAGTCAGTGGGGCCTGGCTAGGCCCTACCCTACCTGAAAGTGCTGTGATAGTTGAAAGCTATATAAGATTTCCTAATAATAATAATAAAAGCGGCCGCTCCTCCGCTAAGCCAGAGAATCGTTGCCCCCATAAGCGCAAAGGAAAAAATAAAATGATAATAACGGAGCATTATTATCATATTATTTTTTGTATTGGAGTTGCTGCCAGGTTAGAGTGGGGCTGCACTGGGCTCCCCGCATCACAGATAGGAGGAGTGGCTGATGCTGCACCTAAAGTGCACATGACTGTTTGACAGGCTGTCTCGGACCGGCCAAACAGTCATGTGCACTTTGCATGTTCTCCACCCAGGCTGCATTACAGCCTGCATGGAGATAATGCCTAGGATTCCACTCCCTCTCTGAGCGCTGAACCACGGTGCTCAGACCAATCACAATGCTGCAATCAGCAGCGTTGTGATTGGCTAGGGGAGTCTGGAAGCCTAGGTGCTTTCCATTCCTGCTGAGGAGAGGCGGTGGCTGGCAAACGGCGACCAGCAGGTAAGTTTTATTTTTTATTAATATTCTACCCCCCAGCTTCCCTGCCCCCCTTCCCGCCACCGTTCCCTACCAGCCGCTACTGAATAATAATAATAATGATTCTTTGAAGAAGTCTATAATAAGATGAAAATAAAGACATTGAAAAGAAGAAAGATACTGTGGCAATCTGACGTTTATGACTAAAGGTTTCAATTGTGCGCCTGCAGAGATATATGAAAATTGACTGCTAAATGAAAAATAGGCGGGGAGGATAACTGGTGTAGGCAGGCTGAGCAGTGGGCAGGAGTCTCTGATGTGTCCATAATGCCTAATTCAAGCCCTGGTTGAAATTGAAATTATACTGATATATTTCTCATAAATTTGGGAACTTAGGCAAGTTACTCAAAATTCCCCAAATTACACTGTTACACTATGTAATTACTTGCCATTCACAAGTGTCTGTTGCTCACATTGCTTTTGGTTTCTTCACTTTTTTTAATGCCAAATGGATTCTGATGTCAAAACTTGAAGTGAGGACGCTAAATGATGAATTGCATTTTTTGTAATTTAGTTTCATTTTCCGTACATTTGGTAAAAGCTTGCATATTTATGTGTAAACAAAGTGCGTGAATTTCACACACCCCTACCTAATTCCTCATGTGCTCCTAACACTTTTAAAATAGAATTTAAAAAGGACATTATTTCTTCTAGCTTTGAGTTCACAATTGTATTTTTATCACTGAGGCACAATGTGTCAGATAGGCAATATCTTTTCTGGACCCAGTGGTTTAACTGTAATCATAATCTCATTACCAATGCAGAGATTAAATTCTCTTGGGTACTGTGGCAGACCCTGAATTTTAGAATTGTATCATGACTTCCGCTTCAGATCCAAATCTAATACCTCTGACATTTTTTTATATATTTAGAAAAATGTCCTATAAATTGCACCATTTAGCACTACTTTTTAAATACATGGGTTGGCTTGCTTATTAATTGGACTTGCTCAATGACTCAGTGATTGTTCGCCATTGATAAATGAAGGAGACTATTTGGAGTAAACAGTCGCTATAACTTTGTATTCCTACATAGCACAGTGTGAAAACTGTCACAACTCACATTTCACTTCCTTCAGACGCATGTTATTGAATCATTTTAAGTCAGGACTGTACTAGAAACCAAAATAAGCCTTGCGAAAATTTTCAAACCAGTCTTATACTGCTGACGGCAAGGACTGGAATGGTGTATGGAGGCATAGTTGGGTAATGACAGCTCATCCTGATCTGAAAACAGTCTCAGCATATTTATGAAGGTGATGAGTCGCCTTTGCACCACGCAGGGGAGCACAAGGGAGATGCAAAACCTAAGTTGGATTTATCAAGCCACGCAAGGCCACCTTGTAATTGTAATTAGTGGATTCATATAGCACAGCTTATCACCCATGAGGGTATCCAGATGCTGTCCATGGACACAGGGAGATCAAGGGCCTAATTTGGGTGTTGGTTGGTAAGCCTCCAAACGCTCGTTGGAGGCTTACCATCCGACATGGTAGGTTTACAATCCGACTGCCAATTAACAATGTCGGCGGTCGGAGTTTAAACCGGCTGGTCAATCTGACTCAGTTCCGACAGGCTCAAGGAAAAGGCTGTCGGAAACCGTCCATAATGCCTTAACGCGTTTCCACTGTCGGGATATGATGTTGGTTTCTGACAGTATTTCCATGTCAGCCTTTCCCGACATGGAAAGGCTGTTGGAAAGTGACTTTGGGGACCTGAGCAGGGTCCCCATCCCTCCGTGGCCTATGGTTGTGGCCTTGGAAAATCTCTGCACTGTGTGGCAAGCACCGTGAGGTGCCTGTCACACGGTGCAGGGATTTACACAAACTCCCCTTACTCAAAGGGAGCTTGTGCTGCAGGTGGCTTCCGCCCGCTGTACAGGCTCCTATAGAGAAATGGGAGTTTGCAAACGCACCATGTGTGGTCGCATCGCAATAAGGTGTGCACAACCGCCCGACATCATAATGGGGGCCTCAGTGATTTGGCAAGAATCACAGGATTTTGAGCTGATGCCGAGGCTCGAACTCGGATCCCCAGCTTCAGAATTGGCAGCTGCTCCACACCCTGCATGGCTTGATAAATCCAGAGTAACGAAACACAGTGCATATTGCTGCATTGTGTTACTCTGCCCCAGGGAGGCCTTCCATGGTTGGAGAGTGGGTGTTCTCATGCATCCACCCATGGATTTTGGAGCATTCCATATTTACCATCAGTGGTAGACCTGGAAAAGTTTCAAAATGATACAAATACCCAGGTGAGTTGTAACGAGGAGAAATATCTTTATTTCACCTCATTGTTTCCTCTTCCTATGTGTGCTGCATAGAAAGAGGAAAATGGCTCAGGGGATTGTTTTTGTGCAGGAAGGTGTCCCTTCTTGCGCAAAAACAATCCTGCTACAACGTAGGCACCCTTGCACCAAGGGAGTCTGCATTGGCACAAGGCAGCACATTGTGTGCCGGCAATGACAGGAATGCACCACATATTTTTAAGTACAGCAAATTCCTGCCCTTACCTTATCACACAGCGCAGCGCAGCAAGGTGACTTGCTGTGTTGCAATGCGTGATTATTTGTTAACTATGCCCCTCAGACTTCTGCACTCACTGTAAAATGCCAGAGTGGAATAATGGCCAGTCTGGCTCTGTTTGGCCAGCGAGTAAAATCTCCTATGGAATTGTATCAGCCATTGGCCTCAAATGTGATAAAAAAGGGAGGTCTGTGCACTCAGTTACCCCAGAACCTATTCCAGAGAACAGTGACAGACAATGGTTGTGCATTGGCCCTCAGTGATAAGTGGGGGAATTATACAAGGAAATGGCAGAGCGCTGATCTGTGCCAAATTTGGAAGCTCTCCAAAACGCAGGGATGTGACGTATTTACAATACGGGTCACCCCTGTGTTTTCCATAGCACAGGCGCAAAAAATAGTTGTCCAGCACCAACGTAGGAACCCTTGCACCATAGTGCAAGGGTGCCTGTATTGCAGGTAATGTTTGTTTATCTGTAGGAAGGTGTTCCTTCCTCCACATAAACATTCAATAATGGCGACTTGTTACTTCTATACGTGCTGCTTTCTGCAGCACACATAGAAGTAGCAAATCGTTATTATTTAATGATTGTTTATGTGCAGGAAGGGACACCTTCCTTCACATAAACAATCATTAATGGTGTATTGATCTTTCTACGTGTGCTGCAGAATGCAGCACACATAGAAACAGCAAAAGTGAGGAGAAATAAAAGTATTTCTCCTCGTTGCGCCATTCGAACGCCTGCTATTGCATGGCATTAGTTTTTTGCACTGCCTCAGATTTACACATATTTGTAAATCTGGAGCAGCGTCAAAAAGCAATGGGTGTTGCGCTGGAACACCCACAGCAACGCTCATTGCACGCCTCTTTCACGCAAAGTGATGCATGTAAAGTGGCCGTATTTACAAGGTGTCGTTAAGCCATTCAAAGTGGCTTAGCGCCGCTTTGTAAATATGGAGACAGGCATAGTGTCACCAGACCATCGGTAAAAGTGATGTTCTGGTGGCACTGCCCCCTTATAAATATACCCTGTGGTGTGCATGAGGGAGAGGTATGGAGGCCTGACAAAAGAGCAGCTCATCAAAGATAATGAAATGCAGATTTGTATAGATCAGCTTATCACATGGGGTGTCCAGGCGCTGTCCATAGGCACGGGGAGATTAAGTGATTTGCCCAGAATCATATGTTGTTGAGCGGACACCAAGACATAAATCTGGATACCCAGTGACGAAGTCGGCAGCTCTGGCCATTAGGCCACATCCTCTCCCTTGTGGAGCTGAGAAGAGTTTTCAGGGTAGCTCCATTGAAGACAGGGCCAGTGGGTGATCAAGGCCCAGAAAGCTGGAGAGATATGGCCAGGGTGAGGAAGTCCTTGCAAACCTCTTGGAGTCAAGATTGCCACAGCAACTTGAGAAGGGCAACCGCTTTCAAGAGGTACAGCATACCCTTGAGATTGAATGTGGCTTTCCTGGCTGCTCGTACTCGTCCCTTGCAGTGCTTTCCCCTGCAGAAGGGACAGGAAGGGGGCCAAGTAGAAAAGGCTGTACTGGAAATGGAGCAAGACAACAGAAATACGAGATGAAGAGCTGTTCCCACAGGAGGTGGTCTTGAAGAAGCAAGACCTAAAATAAAGGGGCAGGGGCAAGACTGTTCCATGTGCCCCTATCCACCAAAACACCCCTTTCTCTGAAATTTGGAGAGAAGTGGGCCGATTTCAAGAGAAGAGCCCAAGAGGCAGTGGCAACTTGGTAGGCCATGACAGAGGGCTCGGGGGTACTTAAGCGAACAAGGCCTACTACATTAGAAGCTGAAGCAGGGTTCAGGGTGCCAGATCGATATCTGAGGGCTGGTCCCTGGAACAACCTTTACTCGCAACAATACCAGGAATTAGTAACTGAAATGAATAGAGGAGTGTGAACAACAGATTCTAACAAGGCTGAGAAATGAGTATCACAGGATTGGGCATTGTGAGAGGTGTGGGATGCCTTTTTACACAGCACTGCAATTCATTTAACTCACTTGTAGAATTGATCAAACCTTCAGAATACAGGAACTAAATGGATCCATTAAGTCACTGAGCCCATCTCCCCTGGTCATGTGAAGTATTGGAATAAATATGGCCACACATATTACTATAGAACACAATTACTGTTTGGGAATAAACCTCGAAAGCTACCATTGTGAAAAATATATATGGACAGATCAATCATCATAGGAAAATTGACAAGAATGCTATGCATGAAGCAGTAAACAAAGTGGCACAAGGAGCAGAGGCAGGCCTAAACGATCCATCAGGTGAGGAAGTAGGAACCTCCGCCTCCACAGAAGTAAGCCAATACAATCCTACAGTTTAATTCAGGTAACTAAGAAAGGATCGATAGGCATGGATGTGTCTCCGCTCTGTCAATATCATTGGAATGTGGCAGCCTGAGTAATCAAAGCAGAAAGCAACATGTATGAAGTGGAAGACACTGTAAAACAACTGCAGATCACAGTGACCCACTTAGTCAGCAAAAATGTACTTTGGAAGACCACACAGAAGATGCAAAAGGTATATCAGAAGTAACAATTTCTGGTTTGTGGGATTCCCAGAAGGAGAAGAAGGTAGCGGCCTAAACAATTCCTAGGACAATCCCGAAGAGGTTTTGTCACAGAGGAAGCCCTATTGGTATGCCTTTTCATAGAAAGTGCGTACTGGGCAGTCTACCAGGCGGCTTAAGGCACACTACTGAGGCGTATCATTGCAAAGATACTCAACTTTAAGTACATAGATGAAATCCTGCAGGTGGCAAGGGGAAGTGATGCTTTGGCTTGTGAAAACTATGGTATAATGAGTAGTCATTTGGACAAGGAAAGGTCCACACTCAAGTAGGCTGTCGCAGCAAACTAACATATTAGACTACCCTGTTCTCCTGTGGGTACATGCACAACTTCTGCAGGTGGAAGTTCTGGGGGAGGCGGTTTGAGGGGTAGGGCAAGCTGTGGATGTCCAATCTGCGATCAGTGGTCACTTTCAACATGGAATCCATTGTGCATTACTATTTATAGCATTGCTTTTTAATTTCTTTCCGCCTATGTCCAAATGTTTTACTGTAGATTCGTGTTTGTGTTGGAGTATCTATGTATATTTTTCTTTGTGCTACTGGGACACCCGACTCTCCGGACTGGTCTCACACATTATACCGGTGCCTTCACATTCAAGAGATTCTTCTATTTTGTAAATTGTGATCTCTTGTATTTATGTTTAGACATGCACATTTCTCTAGTCATTGTCATCCAGTTGCAGGTCCAGAATATGACTTCTAACGCTTGTCTGTTTTTTATGCATTGTTTCATTTTTTCAGATTTGTTTACGGCTCCTACATTGATGCATACTTTATGTGCTAGCAAACCGTGTTGCTACACACCAACGAGTAAATTCCTCTTTCATGTTATTCCTTCTCTTTCTTTTTTGTTTGCTTCACTTATAAGGGTACTATTTCTTGGCCTATACTATGATCAAGACCACATTCTTGATATTCTCTTCTTTCATAGGGGTACTTCACTTTGTGCATCATCTTCTTCTCTTGCTCAGAGGCACATATTGAGTGTTTTTCCACATTTATAACAAACCCAAAATGAGGGGCTAGCAGGGTGCACATTTCTTATCTTTTCCTATTGCTATCTAAACACATTATATTATTTTGTGTTTTCTCTACAATGGCACCACTTCAACGGTTTTATTGACTATTTATTACTTTCTCAATTACATGATTACACATTTTGATGTTTTCTTATCCACACAAAACACTTGTTGGATGTTTTTATCCGAATTTAATATTTCATCTATACTGACTACATCTAGTGGATCAATAGCAACCTTGAAGGCCCATGTTCACAGTGTATTATTGAATGTTAGAACTTTAAATGCAATTGTGATATTACCAGATATTAATGTTTTTACTAATAATAAGAATAATAAATGTATTTATTTAGATTTACACTATAAATGACTACATCCCTTTTTACATGTCTGTGCTCCAGGCATCAGCAATATACCTCGATCTGTGTTCGACTGCTGTTTTGAGTCGTGGAGACAGCACAAGGTAGCTGACCCAGAGCAATGGCCCTAGTACTAGATATTCACAAAACGTTTGACTCCCTCAGCTTTGTCTACCTCTTCACAGTCTTGGCGGAGTTTGTCCTTGTCTCCTACCTGATTAAATTGATTCGACTATTGTATACCTCCCTCAGAGCCAAGACACGGTTTCGAGGATTTATTTCAGAACCTATTGTGGTTGGCCGTGGCACCCGGCAGGGCTGCCCCCTCTCACCCCTCTTATTTGCCATGGCAATGGAGCCTTTTGCCTCCAGGGCATGATGGGATGTGGCCGCTTGGGGCATCTTCCTATCTGATGGCACACGCTATCTTGTTACATGTGGATGATGTTCTGCTTGATCTTAGGGATGTCACTGCTGACATCACCTCTGTTTCTGCCTGAGTTAGGTCAATATCAAGACTGTTAGTCAGCTGGAATACATCTTGCCTTTTTCCTCTTCTACCAGAAGCCCCGTTGGGGACCATGGACCTGGGAGGTGGCCCTATTCAGTGGGAGCCCACTGTTATCTGTTAATTGGGGGTTCGAATTTATCATATGACCCCAGACTTTTTGGAGGGCAATCTGTTGGCAGTGGTTGCCTCTGTTCGCTCCCATATCTCCTTCTGGACTTCACTTCCTCTATTGGTGATGGCTTATCCAAACACTTATCCAAACACTTCATACTATGGGCTCTGGCCTCAGACTTATTACATGGCTTTCCAGGGCCCTCTTCCCTCATACTCAGCTGTCTCTCCAGCCCCTTCAAGAGGCGTGGGAAGTTGGTTTTGGTAGACCACTCCATGACAGGGAATGAAAGCTTGCCCTAGCCTACCCACGATGCGTGTCCCACAAGTCCCTATTAAAGCCGATTAAATTTTATATTCTTCATAGGGCACACCTTTCCCCTAAGTGAATAGCCTGTATTTTTCTAGTTGCACAAGATACTTGTCCCAGGTGGAACATCCCTGGGGCTGACCTGAAGCATACTCAATGGGAATGCCTTCAACTACGACCATATTGGACAGTTGTTTTGTCCCAGATGGAATGCATCATGGGGATTCTCAACATTTCCTCTTGAGATGCGGGAGCACTGAAAATGTATGTCAGGCCGCGTAAGCGTAAAGTTGTAGCTCGCTTTTTAGACCTGGCCCTTATCTTGGCAAAAGAAAACTATCACAACACGCTGGAAGTCACCCATCCCCCCTGAGCCCTGACCATTGGCAGACATTGTTCACCCATTGGGCTAAAGCTGAGGCGACAGCACTGCACTGTGAAGGCACCAGGGGGTGCTTCACTGCTTGATGGCTCCGGATTGAGAGTAGTTGCTCTCGTAACTGATAGACTAAAGCTTTTTCTCAGACACAACTTTCCCGGAATCATAACCTATGCCCTGCACCAGGAGCACTTGGTTCTCCTGCCACCCATCCCCCCATCTCCCTGATAGCGCATATACTAAATTTTGATGGATTTGAGGGCCCCCATTCCAAGTCTTTCTACATCCCGTCGGAGTGTGATTGTGGTGTATGAAAAGAATCTCTGCTCCTGAATTTCTCAGGAACCTAATTTCCTTAGTGGACTTCTTCCACACAATGTGGAGCTCCAGGATTATTCAGGGCTTTTGGACTGTGGTGGCCCAGGACTGTTAGTAATGATGGGACGGCAGGTCATACTCACACCCCAGGTGGCACTTTTGAATAAATTAGAAGATTTGGGTTTTAATAGGTTTGAATGTGCTTTCATAGGGCTGGGCCTGGTATTAGCTAAGGGGGATACTGCCTATAATTGGAAAGCAGTGGAAGTGTCCATCCTGACTATATGGTGAGCAGGCCTAATTGGCTACCAGGTTTTAGAACAGATGATATGTGAAACCCCAGGATTCCTGCAGAAGTATGAGAACATTTTAAAACAGTGAATGGACTATTGGGGTGCCATGCCTTAAGGAAATATAGAGCACCACTCTCACAGTCATTACAGCACTTACAAAATAGGATGCGGAGTATCCAGTATGTAATAACTGAACATATCTCGGAAAGAGTACTTGTAAAACACTGAAATGGATACTGCTGGTTGTATTGGTCTACTGCAAAACAAAATGCCAATAAGTGTTAATTAAAAAAACAGACACTTTCACCTCTCTCATTTTCTCCATGTCATTTGTCCATGTCTTCTTTTCTTCATTCATTTTCTCTCTATTTCTCCATCTCTTGGTCCCTCTTTGTCAATGAGTGCCTCTTTCATCATCGGAGTGTTTATATAAAGGTATTTCCCATAAAGCATGTACATACATACATAACAATTACAGCAACTAAGAATTAAAATAAGAATTGCTCATACATATCAAAATGTACAATGCAGAGTAATCACCTAGAATGTTGTGTCTTTCTCTTCCTGTTTCTCTCACGCATTTTTCTCTCTCCTCACACAAGTAATAGGGACATGCCCAGATTACTCTTTTGTAATCTTTATTACTCTGTAACCTTGTCTTCCACATTTCAGTACTGCATCCTTCTTGCCAGTTTCCCTAGGTATTGTCCTCCCAATTTGCATTTTCTCACTTGGTGAAAGAAGTGGAAGGTGCGTGGTGAGACTCACAGTCAGAGTAAGGACTGTGAAGAGGTAGATAAATTATGCTGTATTGTGCCATGGGCTGTCTAATGAGCTCCTGCTGTAGGCATTGAAGAGGACTGTGCGTCTGTTTTCAATGGGACTGTACTTTCTGCCTTACACAGGGCAGTGCAGACTGCTTGTTTTTTAAAGTGGTGGGGGGATCAGGTGGATGTTATCGACCCACTTTCAGGCACTCCGGAATACCCTTAGGTGCAACCCCAAAGCTCTCAATCGTGGTCCGTTATAAACTGTGTTTATAACAGGACACAATTGAAAGCTCTGTAGTTGAAGCAGTAGGCAGTGTGAGTTTATCACACTGCTTCAAGTTGAAATAATAAATAAAATAATAATACATTTAAAAATAAAATGTACTTGCCTACTCCTCTCCGTTCCGGCCACTGTCCGTGGTAACAAGGTAGCATGGAGTCTCAGAGCGAACTCTCCTAACCAATCCAGATGCTGCTCTCATTTTGTTAATCAGCTTGAGAGAAGTGCCAGGATTAGTTGGAGTGGGCTGGCTCAGCTCTCCTACTGGTCCTGGAGGCCTGTGCTGCTATCCACCCAGCTGTCTAAGACAGCTCGGATTGGAAAGGTTTAAAATGTGCATGTCAAACTGGCCGTCGCAAGACAGCCACTCAAAGTGACTTGCACACTTTAAACTTTAAGTGTGCACCACTCCTCCTTCCCAGTTGGCAGTCAACATTAATGGCCCCGCCCCAACACTTGTCTCAGGCTGGCCAGCAGCAGTGGAAAAATAAAATGGTAAAAAAGTTATTTTATTACCATTTTATTTTTCATGCTTGCTGTGCTGGCAGCAGGGTGTGGTATGCGGTGCTCCTTCACCCAAATGGAGGAACCACAGCTGGCATAGACTAATTTGGTAACTCTATGGGCTGGCGCATGAGCCTTAGGCATCATGGTGAGAACAGGATCATTATTCGTCCCCAGATATGGTACAGCAGGTGGCAGTCCGAAAACTGTATGAAACAATCCACGTTTGGTACAAGCAATTTCTTTGATATTTTTCGCCTGTCCTAAGCAAAAGCAGTGTGTGGTTAGAAAACATATACTGATGTTTCTACAACTTGGTTTCTGAGTTCTAAATGGAAGCTAGGTCACCACCCAAGCTGTGGCTTGGAACCAGAATGTATTGAAGTACTTTTGTATTGGATGTAAATTCCAAGACATTGTAGGGTAATAATCACATTAATTCACAAGTGACCTATGGTACAGTTGATATGCATACAAGAAATGCCATAGTCCCCAACACAGTCTGTTTTTTGTTTATCAGGAACACTGAGAAATATGTTGGAAGTGGAACCAGTAATGCAAAGCCAACAGCAAACAATCAAAAAGACTCAACTGTGTCATAAACAAGAATAGGGCATTTAGCCAAATGCTACCGAGATTACTTGCTGAGTTTAAATTGAGTAGGCTCGGGGAGCTGGAGGGGAACCATCTCGAGGGCACTGTCCACTGTAACTAAGAGCCTGATTACGTGTTAAGGTTTTATTTATTGCACTTGATAAATAATTATACCACATTATTAATTGGTGCCATAAATAACACCTATAATGAGTTTCTGTGGAATAACATGCGGATTTTGGTGTTTGATGCACCAAAATTCATATGGTACGGTAAGTACTGTATGATATTCCCTGTTATATTTCGGCAGGTTTGACCTGCTAACATTTAACAACAGTTGAGGTATTTAGCGCATTCAATAATTAATGTGTTAAATACAGAGCAACTGGTAATTTTAACCTCTGCGTAAACAGATTTATGCACGGGACATACTTTAACAAGAAACACTAATCAAGTGCTAAGTGTCAGTGGTTAAGCTCTTCCGTGGCTGGGAGAAAGTGACTCTGCACCAGTGTTAGATCCATCAATTTGTGTCAGCCTCGAGCAATTTTTCAGCCGAAATTCGCACTTCCTGTATGGTAAAAAAAAAAAATCACAGACAGAATAAACTTTGCATCAATTAGTCGTTGAATTGTTTTTTGCACTGGTCTCACAGACTAACTACTGTTTTTGTGCTTTTTGGTCAGTCCACATTTTAATATTAAATTGCAGCACAAAGTTATATATTTGGAGGACATATTTACTATTAGGTAATGCAGTTCAGGGCAGCAAGCAAAGTTTCTCCACTGTGTTGTGTGAAATGGGGAGTTAAGAAATGGGTCATATCTGCTAAGATATAGCACATTTCTGCTTGCTCATTGTTCTGACGCAGTGTGCTGCCTAGCGCCAACACAGTACCCCTTACTTCATGCTGCAACAGTGCCTGCGTTATGGCCAGGATTGTTTTGTGCTGGAAGGCATACCTTCCTGCACAAAACAATCCTTAGAGGCAATTTACTCTTTCTGTATGTGCTGCAGAATGCAGCACCCTTGGAAAGAGGAAAGAACAAGGAAAAATAAAGTAATTTGTCTTTGTTACACCTCTGCGTGGTTGGCACACCATTTTGGCACAATTCTAGGGTTACTACATTGAGTAAATCTGGGAATGTGTCAAAATCCTTGAGTGGATGCACTGGAACACTCATGCTCCAACCATGGAACACCTACCACAACCAAATGTAACGCAACACAGCAAAAGCTGCTGCTTTACGCTACATTTCTTTAAAAGGTCATGCAAGGCAGCACAAATAGTCCTTTGCATTGCTTTGTAAATCCCATTTAAGAACTTGCATTGCCATGTGAGGACTTGCATCACGCTAGGACACTGCATGTCCTTAAATATGGCTCCTGAATTCCATACTCTTACACACTTTAATGCCATGGATGTTCCACTCTACTTGAACCTCATGTTAATCAGACTTTGGCTTGATTACACTAATAATACATCTAAAGGCATTTTTGCTGAACATAAGTTTTTAAAGGGGCCACCCAGTCAATAATAGCAAAAAAGTCCTCAAACCCCCAACAGACAACATCAAACAACACAACGTTCTGGACTGCCTAACGATGCTGATTGTTAGAGATGCAGGACTGGCCAAAACAGATCTTTTTGGCCTGTATATCAGATACTCCTTTAATGGAATAAGCAGACTATCATAAAGTGCAAATCTGGACGCCAGTACCACCACATATTCATCTCACTATGATGCATGCGCATCTCCTCCAGATAGACAGTGTGCAGATGCTGGTGAGGGATGCTGGCAGCATGTCCTTAACAGAACATACTGCCTTTGACTTGGCTATCATGCAATGCCTGTTGTTGGGGTTGAATTTAAGCTATCCGGCTTCGCTGGGGTCCCTCTCAGCAGCAGAAGAAAACACCTGATACCGACTATGGCAATCCCCACCCTCCTCAAAGAAGACAGAGGAAGGGTAGGAGAATGCCTCAATGGGTAAGGGTGTAGAATGAAACCGGTACCAAGTGTAGGCTCGACAAGATGCATAATTTAGGATTGTATTCCTGAAAGACAGTGTTTACACCACATACCTTCCTATACATACATCCATATGTATGTGTATATATATAGATATAGAATTAAACTCTGCCCCTCCCTGTGGGTAACAAAACGCTACACCCCCATTGACATATTAAGGGCCTATTCACAAAATGAATTTTGGAGTATGTTTTTTTAGTATCACAATAGTACTACAAATTTTCTACAAAATGCTATTTAAAAACATACGTGTGGAGGTTCTGCCTCCACCTCTCCTATCTTTTTTTGTGTGGAGATCTCCATCACGACTGCAGAGACTCCTCACAAGTAAGTATACGTTCTAATAGTAAATATGGGAGGGACAGAGGGGAGTGGTTGAAAAATATGGATAGTTATGACTAAAGTGGGGGATACTAGGGAAGAGTAAGGAATGGTTTAGGGAGGGGTTTTGGGAGGGACGTGCGCACACTCACAAAAGAGTAAGACCATTGCTATTCACAAACTGCATTTCAAAAGTTACTACAGCCTAAAATGGACCCAAAACGTTCGTAAAGTACAGTACATCCAGCACCATACTTGGCCAAATATTAGTAATGCAACCCCCTCCCATGGTAAAAAATGAAGGAAAGGATTGAAATAAACCGCAGAGGCAATAATAATGAATTAAAATAATTAAAAAAAATATATAAATATGTATAACTTAATTATATATATAAATTTAAAACATATTTATTATTTAGGAATAAAATATTTTAACTTTTTTATTAAGAAAAGTAATGTAACATTAGGGGCCTCATTATGATGGCGATTACCATTGCTGTGGGATGGAGACCGCCTGACATGTAGTGATACAACCACCGTGTAGGCAGCCAGAAGCATGCAGTTTTATATTGTGGTTTGTGCTGCGGCCCAGAAAAGGGCTGCAGCAGAAGCCACAGTAAAGAATGGCATGTTTGCAAACATCCATGCACCGTGTGCCAGGCACCACATGGTACATGGAAGTTTGGGGGGGCACCACATGTGCTCCATTGGACACATAGCAGGGGCCTACAGGGAATGAAGTCCCTTTCTGACAGCCATTCCATGGAGGTGGTACCACCATGAAAAGGCTATGGGAAATGGACATCCTAATCCCTACGGCAGTACCTGCGTAGGCCCCGCCTTCATTGTAGGGATTACTGTCTGACTGCTGCCCCGATGGGCTCCTTGAGCGTGTCGGAGGCAGTGGTCTTTCCCCCTGCCTGCTGCGCTCCGGCCACCGGTATCTTAATCCGGCGGTCTGAGCATTGCCCTGGATGTTGAGTGGACCACCAGCTATGGCCTGTCGGTGGCGGTCACCCGACATCATAATGATGGCCTAATTGTTAATTAAATATATTTAAAATAATTTTAATTAATTCTACACATCATTTTTAACAACTATTAAAGTTAATAGTGATGTAGCATTTTTGTTTTTATTCTACATTTGAAATAAATAAAAATAACTTACAATAACATTTAACATAAAAATAAATTTACTGTTTTTCTTCCAGGTAAATAAACTTTTTACTTTTCCCTATTCTTTATCACAGAGAGACTCCAAGTCAGTGTAGAGATCTCTGTATGGTAAAATACCTGGAAAACTAAAAACATTTATTAAACTTGCAAAAAGATGGTAAAAATATTTTTGTTAACTATTTTTGTAAATTAATTATATACATGTACTAAAGACAAACAATGATTCAGCACTATTAAAGTATTTTGATTTGAATATTTAATTATTTAAATATAATACATTTTAAATATTTTTCTGAAGATTAAATTACAAAAAGAGCCTAAAATAAAAAACAAATGTATAAATAATTGTTTTGAGTAATACATTGAATAATTATAAGTAATGTAATTATATTTTATGAACATTTCATGTTACATTAATTGCTGCAATATATTATAATTAATTAATGTTTTATTTGTATATATCTTTTACCATTAAATGTTGTTTATTTATATTTTTAACAATTTTAAATATTTTAATTTAATTTAACATTATTTCCTATGGGGTGCTATTTTATGTCTCTGTCTCTATTATTTGCTATGGGAGGGTGCTGCAGTATCAGTGTTGGCCATGTGTGGTGCTGGACTAACTACTGTTTGTTTTTGGGCAGTGGTAACTTTCACCACTTTTTTAAGCAGGCGGAGATGTGTAAATCTACTTTTTTGAGTAACTTTATACATGGATAGCCAAAAGTATAGAAGTTACTCAAAAGTGTAAGGGTAAACTTACAAGTGTAAATTGCTCACATGTGAAGGTTACCTTTGTGGATAGCCCCGTAAGTAGGCCCAGGAGAAATGTGTTTTATGCCAGTGTAATTAGCGTAATTTTGATACTTTCATGTTACTGTTTTTAAGTAAAATTCCTCAAATGAGGCTTTACGCCACATTGCATAATTATGTGCCATTAAAGGTAAAAATTTACTGAAAATAGATTGCATCACGAAAGCACGAGCAGCTGTTGTCTGTGGTGATTTTGGTTTCTTTGCACTGCTTTTTAGACGTAAAACCTCCTCACACCCAAAGTAGATGTGAGCAAGCATTTTGCAGTTTCGCAAAAGCAACCAATGCAAATTTTGCACACCCCTACTATTAAGTAGGAGGATGGGCGGATGGGCTGTAACAATGTTTTTCCATTTCCTCTAGATGGAGAGGAGTTTTATGTCACTCCATAAGGGGTTCCTGGCTAGCCAGAAGAAATTACTGTTAGTCAAGACAGATAATGATGTTTTTTGTGTCTTCACATAATTATGAATTCAACTACAAAATGTTGTAAGGGAAAATCAACCCCTAGAGAAAGTGCAAACAAAAAATAACGAACGACACAGTAGTGATTTCCCTATTTCTGACACTTGAAGTTATTGAGAAGTTTCATAATTGTTTTTTTAAAAGAGTTTTATAGATTAAGATTTTATAATTGAAAAGATATAGGAACAATCAGGTTTCCAGCTATGTTTCAAGGGGAATGCGCAGGATCATGTTTGAGGCATACCTCTTTGTGTGAAGTGGCAGCAGGTAGTGAAATCCAAACATAAAGAGCCCGATTATGATGTTGGGCGGATTGCCACCGAAAGGCCGTCGGTCTGTCCGACATCGGAGGTTGCGGTCCGACCGCCGCATAATGATGCAGTTGGTCGGAACGCAGCGGGCTGAGGGACTAACGCTTCAGACAGGCTCAAGGAGCCTGTTGGAGGATCGGGCGTGAGCGTTGTCCCTACAATGGGGGCAGTGCCTGCGGAGGCACTGCCGTAGGGATTACGATGTCTCTTTTTGCTCTGCCTTGACATGGCGGTCCGACTGCCCTGTGAAGGCAGATGGAATGCGACTTTGGGGTCCCCTAGCAGTGTCCCTGTCCTGTGTGGGCCTCCGCTATGGTGCAAGGGGGGCACATGTAGTGCCCCCAAAACATCCATGCACCGTGTGCCATGCCCCAAATGGGGCCTGGCACCCGGTGAATGGATTTTTCAAAATATGCCTTTTTCAATTGTGGCTTGTCCTGCGGCCCTTTTCCGGCCCGCAGCACATACCACAATTGTAAAAGTCATGTTTCCGACCACCTTCACGGTAGTTGCTTCATAATAAAGCGGGTGGAGCCACCAACTACATGTCGAGTGGTCTCCATCCCGATCCGACAGCGGTTGGACACTCATCCGACTGCCATCGTAGTGAGGGACTTAGTTTATATATATTTTTAAAGCGTATGCCAGGTTTTTTTTGTGCATATATGAAAATGCATGCATAAATAGTATGCATGTAGATATTCAGAGTGGTGTATGCTATTTATTACTATTGTGGAGTGTGAGAGGGACTACGACACACCAGAGGAGAAGCCTTGAGATGGCCAGGATGTCCTTCCTGTTAATGGGATGCCCTTTCATATGCAGGCACGTTTATGCAGATAGCTGTATATATATATATATATTTTTTTTTTTCACTGAAAAAACCATAGGTTTTAGGGACAGTTATAGTTAGTTGGACATTTCACTCGTACAAAACCATAGAAATTCCCCCGTTATAGTTAGTTCAGCTAACTATAACTCGCGCCCCCGCAATGCACTGCTGATGACGTCACATATTACATCACTCATGACATGGTCAGTGACATCACTGATGACATCACTGATGACAACTCAAATGACATCACTGATGACATCATCCAGCGACTGTGTGTTTCTGTAAAGTTTAAATATGTTTAATATATATAGGGAAAGGCGTATTGAAGAATGAGTGGGTGTATAAGTGTCTGAATGGATGATTTAGTACGTGCGTGACTGACTCTACAAGTGAGTCATTAAACATATCTTACTGAATGCATGGGTTAGTGACTAAACTGTGTGAATGTCTGTATCCGTCTGTTTGTTGGTGTGTAAGTGGATGCATGGATTTGCGAATAGCTACATGAGTGTCTATATGGGTTATTGATTGGTTCTCTGAGTATCTGTATGGCTGCCAGAGTGTTTGTGTGGGTGGGGTGTGTGTGACTCTGTACATAGATGTGTGAGTGGGTGATTCACTGGGTGCATGATTTCAAGAGTGCATCTGTGATGGACTGCTTGGGTGGGTGAGTGTGTGTATGGGTGTGTTAGTGAGTGAATGTATATCTCAGTGGTACATGTGCGAGTAACTACATATGTAAAAGGCAGTATATATGTGTGTTAGAGTATTTAAATGGCTATAAGTGAGAGTGTGTGATTGTGAGAGTGGCTGTATGGATGCGTGTGTGCTTGTATCAGTTATTGTATAAGAGCGTAAGAATGTGCTAGTATTTGTATGAGTAAGTGAGCTGGTGTGTGTATAACTGTGTAGGTGAGTAAATGGGTGTGTGATTAATTTTTTGCATGACTGACTAGGTGTGTGAGTACCTCTATGGATGAGTGGCGGTGTGTGAGTGTTTATATGGGTGTATGAGTGCATATGATAGTCCTGTACTGAGTGACTGTAAGTATGAGTGACTGTACGGGTGAGTGAGTAGATGTGTGTGTGTGTAGACCTAAGACTCAGTGAGTGGGTATGTAGTTATTGGTATTGGAGTGTGTATGGTTTGGAGAATGGCAGTCTGTAATTTAGAGTGGGTGTATCAAAAGTTATATTAGGGTGTGAAAAGATGCATGAAATTGTCACATGGATGATGTCATCAGTGATGTCATTTGAGATGTCATCAGTGATGTCACTGACCATGTCATGAGTGATGTAATATGTGACGTCATCAGCAGTGCATTGCGGGGGCGCGAGTTATAGTTAGCTGAACTAACTATAACAGGGGATTTCTATGGTTTTGTACGAGTGAAATGTCCAACTAACTATAACTGTCCCTAAAACCTATGGTTTTTTCAGTGAATTTCAAAGGTTTTTTAAATGCTCATTTCTAACTATAACGTGTCTGAAACCTATGGTTTTTTCAGTGAATTTCAAAGGTTTTTTAAATGCTAATTTCTAACTATAACGTGCCTGAAACCTATGATTTTTTAAGTGAATTTCAAAGGTTTTTTAAATGCTAGTTTCTAACTATGCCTACAGAGGTAGGACATGTGAAGAAAGAAGAAAAAATGCACAGAAAGAAGCAAAAGAAATGCAGAAAGAAGCAACAGAAGTCCACAAAGACGAAGAAAAGTGCAGGAAGAAGCAAAAGATGTGCAGAAAGAACCAACAGAGGAGCAGAAAGAGGCCTTTTTGCAAAATCATCCTGTGCCCACAACTTTTTCAGACGGGTACTGGTGGTAACTGACTCTGACTAACCAGAGCCAGTGCTATGCTAAAAAGACACTTAGAATACAGTGAAAACACCTACATACACTAGGGAACACTATGCGTTGGGGTACCCCTGTGATTAGCATGACCTCCTCTGTAAGTCCCTAGTACATAATAGGGCAGGGGGATTAAAACTACCTCTTAAAACGCGCAACAGGGCGCGTTTGCACAGTGGTGAAGGGAGGGAGGGCCTGACGTGATATGTGTGCAAACGCGCCCCGTGGCGCGTTTTAAGTTGCGGGATTAAGTCTCCTTGAATCCTGAGGATCCCTGGGGCCCAACTAGCCCCCCAGGTACCTACAGTTAGGACCACAGAGCTGAGTTGCAGAGAGGCGTTCCGAGGCCACGCACCTTTTTTCACCTCTCTGCAACGCAACACTATTGTGCTTACTGAAGGTACCTGGTGGGCTAGTTGGCCACCAGGGTCCCTCAGGATTCAAGGGGAATTAATTCCCCAACTTAAAACGCACCACAGGGCGTGTTTGCGCACATGTCACCTGAGGCCCCGCCCCCTCCCTTCACCACTGTGCAAACGCGCCCCGTGGCTCGTTTTTAGTTGGGGGATTAGGTCACCTTGAATCCTGAGGGTCCCTGGGGCCAACTAGCCCACCAGGTACTTCCAGTAAGCACCAGAGGCCTGCGTTGCAACGCCTGTAACAAATTGTGCAGTTGGGTTTAGGTAGTGAAGGGGGTCGTGCTGGGGGAAGTGTTTTAGGGTTTAGGGTAGTGCAGTGGTGTTTGTGTAGTGTAGGGGGTAATGCTGGGGTAGATTTAGGGTTTAGGGTAGTGCAGTGGTGTTTGGGTAGTGTAGGGAGTCGTGCTGGGGGAGTGTTTTAGGGTTTAGGGTAGTGCAGTGGTGTTTGGGTAGTGTAGGGGTCGTGCTGGGGGTAGTGTTTTAGGGTTTAGGGTAGTGCAGTGGTGTTTGGGTAGTGTAGGGGGTCGTGCTGGGGGTAGTGGTTTAGGGTTTAGGGTAGTGCAGTGGTGTTTGGGTAGTGTAGGGGTACTGCTGGGGGTAGTGTTTTAGGGTTTAGGGTAGTGCAATGGTGTTTGGGTAGTGTAGGGGGTACTGCTGGGGTAGTGTTTTAGGGTTTAGGGTAGTGCAGTGGTGTTTGGGTAGTGTAGGGGTACTGCTGGGGTAGTGTTTTAGGGTTTAGGGTAGTGCAGTGGTGTTTGGGTAGTGTAGGGGTTTGTGCTGGGGTAGTTTTTTAGGGTTTAGGGTAGTGCAGTGGTGTTTGTGTAGTGTAGGGGTAGTGTTTTAGGGTTGTGCAGTGGTGTTTGTGTAGTGTAGGGGGTCGTGCTGGGGGTAGTGTTTTAGGGTTTAGGGTAGTGCAGTGGTGTTTGTGTAGAGTAGGAGGTCGTGTTTTAGGGATTAGGGTAGCGCAGTGGTCTTTGGGTAGTGTAGGGAGTCGTGCGGGGGTAGTGTTTTAGGGTTTAGGGTAGTGCAGTGGTCTTTGGGTAGTGTAGGGGGTCGTGCGGGGGTAGTGTTTTAGGGTTTAGGGTAGTGCATTGGTGTTTGGGTAGTGTAGGGGTTCGTGCTGGGGGAGTGTTTTAGGGTTTAGGGCAGTGCAGTGGTGTTCGGGTAGTGTAGGGAGTCGTGCTGGGGGAGTGTTTTAGGGTTTAGGGCAGTGCAGTGGTGTTCGGGTAGTGTAGGGGGTCGTGCTGGGGGAGTGTTTGAGGGTTTAGGGCAGTGCAGTCGTGTTCGGATAGTGTAGGGGTCATGCTGGGGGAGTATTTTAGGGTTTAGGGTAGTGCAGTGGTATTTGGGTAGTGTAGGGGGTCGTGCTGGGGGTAGTGTTTTAGGGCAGTGCAGTGGTGTTCGGGCAGTGTAGGGGGTCGTGCTGGGGGTGGTGTTTCAGGGTTTAGGGCAGTGCAGTGGTGTTCGGGCAGTGTAGGGGGTCGTGCTGGGGGTGGTGTTTCAGGGTTTAGTGCAGTGCAGTGGTGTTCGGGCAGTGTAGGGGGTCGTACAGGGGGTGAAGTTTCAGGGTTTAGGGCAGTGCAGTGGTGCTTGGGCAGTGTAGGGGGTCGTGCAGGGGGTGGTGTTTCAGGGATTAGGGCAGTGGTGTTCGGGCAGTGTAGGGGGTCGTGCTGGGGGTGGTGTTTCATGGTTTGGGGCAGTGCAGTGGTGTTCGGGCAGTAAAGGGGGTCGTGCTGGGGGTGGTGTTTCAGGGTTTTGGGCAGTGCAGTGTTGTTCGGGCAGTGTAGGGGGTCGTACGGGGGTGGTGTTTCAGGGTTTAGGGCAGTGCAGTGGTGTTCGGGCAGTGTAGGGGGTCATGCAGGGTTGTGTTGTTTCAGGGTTTAGGGCAGTGCAGTGGTGTTTGGGCAGTGTAGGGGGTCATGCTGGGGGTGGTGTTTCAGGGTTTAGGGCAGTGGTGTTCGGCAGTGTAGGGGGTCATGCTGGGGCTGGTGTTTCAGGGTTTAGGGCAGTGCAGTGGTGTTCGGGCACTGTAGGGGGTCGTGCTGGGGCTGGTGTTTCAGAGTCTAGGGCAGTGCAGTGGTGTTCAGGCAGTGTAGGGGGTCTTGCTGGAGCTGGTGTTTCAGGGTTTAGGGCAGTGCAGTGGTGTTCGGGCAGTGTAGGGTGTCGTGCTGTGGTGGTGTTTCAGGGTTTAGGGCAGTGCAGTGGTGTTCGGGCAATGTAGGCGGTCGTGCTGGGGCTAGTGGTTCAGGGTTTAGGGCAGAGCAATGGTGTTCAGGCAGTGTAGGGGGATGTGCTGGAGGTGGTGTTTCAGGGTTTGGGGCAGTGCAGTGGTGTTCGGGCAGTAAAGGGGGTCATGCTAGGGGTGGTGTTTCAGGGTTTTGGGCAGTGCAGTGTTGTTCGGGCAGTGTAGGGGGTCGTGTGGGGGTGGTGTTTCAGGGTTTAGGGCAGTGCATTGGTGTTTGGGCAGTGTAGGGGGTCATGCTGGGGGTGGTGTTTCAGGGTTTAGGGCAGTGCAGTGGTGTTCGGGCACTGTAGGGGTGGTGCAGGGGGTGGTGTTTCAGGGTTTAGGGCAGTGCAGTGGTGTTCCGGCAGTGTAGGGGTCGTGCTGGGGCTGGTGTTTCAGGGTTTAGGGCAGTGCAGTGGTGTTCCGGCAGTGTAGGGGGTCGTGCTTGGGCTGGTGTTTCAGGGTTTAGGGCAGTGCAGTGGTGTTCAGGCAGTGTAGGTGGTCGTGCTGGGGCTGGTGTTTCAGGGTTTAGGGCAGTGCAGTGGTGTTCGGGCACTGTAGGGGGTCTTGCTGGGGCTGGTGTTTCAGAGTCTAGGGCAGTGCAGTGGTGTTCGGGCAGTGTAGGGGTCTTGCTGGAGCTGGTGTTTCAGGGTTTAGGGTAGTGCAGTGGTGTTTGTGTAGTGTAGGGGGTAGTGTTTTAGGGTTTAGGGTAGTGCAGTGGTGTTTGTGTAGTGTAGGGGGTCGTGCTGGGGGTAGTGTTTTAGGGTTTAGGGTAGTGCAGTGGTGTTTGTGTAGTGTAGGAGGTCGTGGTTTTAGGGTTTAGGGTAGTGCAGTGGTCTTTGGGTAGTGTAGGGAGTCGTGTGGGGGTAGTGTTTTAGGGTTTAGGGTAGTGCAGTGGTCTTTGGGTAGTGTAGGGGTCGTGCTGGGGGTAGTGTTTTAGGGTTTAGGGTAGTGCATTGGTGTTTGGGTAGTGTAGGGGTCATGCGGGGGGTAGTGTTTTAGGGTTTAGGGCAGTGCAGTGGTGTTCGGGTAGTGTAGGGGTTCGTGCTGGGGGAGTGTTTTAGGGTTTAGGGCAGTGCAGTGGTGTTCGGGTAGTGTAGGGGGTCATGCTGGGGGAGTGTTTTAGGGTTTAGGGCAGTGCAGTGGTGTTCGGGTAGTGTAGGGGGTCGTGCTGGGGGAGTGTTTGAGGGTTTAGGGCAGTGCAGTCATGTTCGGGTAGTGTAGGGGGTCGTGCTGGGGGTAGTGTTTTAGGGTTTAGGGTAGTGCAGTGGTGTTTGGGTAGTGTAGGGGGTCGTGCTGGGGGTAGTGTTTTAGGGCAGTGCAGTGGTGTTCGGGCAGTGTAGGGGGTCGTGCTGGGGGTGGTGTTTCAGGGTTTAGGGCAGTGCAGTGGTGTTCGGGCAGTGTAGGGGGTCGTGCTGGGGGTGGTGTTTCAGGGTTTAGGGCAGTGCAGTGGTGTTCGGGCAGTATAGGGGGTCGTGCAGGGGTGAAGTTTCAGGGTTTAGGGCAGTGCAGTGGTGCTTGGGCAGTGTAGGGGTCGTGCAGGGGTGGTGTTTCAGGGATTAGGGCAGTGGTGTTTGGGCAGTGTAGGGGGTTGTGCTGGGGGTGGTGTTTCAGGGTTTGGGGCAGTGCAGTGGTGTTCGGGCAGTAAAGGGGTCGTGCTGGGGGTGGTGTTTCAGGGTTTTGGGCAGTGCAGTGGTGTTCGGGCAGTGTAGGGGGTCATGCTGGGGGTGGTGTTTCAGGGTTTAGGGCAGTGCAGTGGTGTTCGGGCAGTGTAGGGGGTGGTGCAGGGGGTGGTGTTTCAGGGTTTAGGGCAGTGCAGTGGTGTTCCGGCAGTGTAGGGGGTCGTGCTGGGGCTGGTGTTTCAGGGTTTAGGGCAGTGCAGTGGTGTTCCGGCAGTGTAGGGGGTCGTGCTGGGGCTGGTGTTTCAGGGTTTAGGGCAGTGCAGTGGTGTTCAGGCAGTGTAGGTGGTCGTGCTGGGGCTGGTGTTTCAGGGTTTAGGGCAGTGCAGTGGTGTTCAGCAGTGTAGGGGGTCATGCAGGGGTGAAGTTTCAGGGTTTAGGGCAGTGCAGTGGTGCTTGGGCAGTGTAGGGGGTCATGCAGGGGGTGGTGTTTCAGGGATTAGGGCAGTGGTGTTCGGGCAGTGTAGGGGGTCGTGCTGGGGTGGTGTTTCAGGGTTTGGGGCAGTGCAGTGGTGTTCTGGCAGTAAAGGGGGTCGTGCTGGGGGTGGTATTTCAGGGTTTTGGGCAGTGCAGTGGTGCTTGGGCAGTGTAGGGGGTCATGCTGGGGTGGTGTTTCAGGGTTTAGGGCAGTGCAGTGGTGTTCAGGCAGTGTAGGGGTGGTGCAGGGGGTGGTGTTTCAGTGTTTAGGGCAGTGCAGTGGTGTTCAGGCAGTGTAGGTGGTCATGCTGGGGCTGGTGTTTCAGGGTTTAGGGCAGTGCAGTGGTGTTCGGCAGTGTAGTGGGTCATGCCGGGGCTGGTGTTTCAGGGTTTAGGGCAGTGCAGTGGTGTTCGGGCACTGTAGGGGGTCGTGCTGGGGCTGGTGTTTCAGGGTTTAGGGCAGTGCAGTGGTGTTCGGGCAGTGTAGGGGGTCATGCTGGGGGTGGTGTTTCAGAGTCTAGGGCAGTACAGTGGTGTTCGGGCAGTGTAGGGGGTCTTGCTGGAACTGGTGTTTCAGGGTTTAGGGCAGTGCAGTGGTGTTCGGGCAGTGTAGGGGGTCATGCTGGGGGTGGTGTTTCAGGGTTTAGGGCAGTGCAGTGGTGTTCGGGCAATGTAGGCGGTCGTGCTGGGGATAGTGTTTCAGGGTTTAGGGCAGAGCAATGGTGTTCAGGCAGTGTAGGGGGTTGTGCTGGAGGTGGTGTTTCAGGGTTTGGGGCAGTGGAGTGGTGTTTGGGCAGTAAAGGGGGTCGTGCTGGGGGTGGTGTTTCAGGGTTTTGGGCAGTGCAGTGTTGTTCGGGCAGTGTAGGGGGTCGTGCGGGGGTGGTGTTTCAGGGTTTAGGGCAGTGCAGTGGTGTTCGGGCAGTGTAGGGGGTCGTGCAGGGTTGTGGTGTTTCAGGGTTTAGGGCAGTGCAGTGGTGTTTCGGCAGTGTAGGGGGTCATGCTGGGGGTGGTGTTTCAGGGTTTAGGGCAATGCAGTGGTGTTCGGGCAGTGTAGGGGGTGGTGCAGGGGGTGGTGTTTCAGGGTTTAGGGCAGTGCAGTGGTGTTCCGGCAGTGTAGGGGGTCATGCTGGGGCTGGTGTTTCAGGGTTTAGGGCAGTGCAGTGGTGTTCCGGCAGTGTAGGGGGTCGTGCTGGGGCTGGTGTTTCAGGGTTTAGGGCAGTGCAGTGGTGTTCAGGCAGTGTAGGGGGTCGTGCTGGGGCTGGTGTTTCAGGGTTTAGGGCAGTGCAGTGGTGTTCAGCAGTGTAGGGGGTCATGCTGGGGCTGGTGTTTCAGGGTTTAGGGCAGTGCAGTGGTGTTTGGGCACTGTAGGGGGTCTTGCTGGGGCTGGTGTTTCAGAGTCTAGGGCAGTGCAGTGGTGTTCGGGCAGTGTAGGGGGTCTTGCTGGAGCTGGTGTTTCAGGGTTTAGGGTAGTGCAGTGGTGTTTGTGTAGTGTAGGGGGTAGTGTTTTAGGGTTTAGGGTAGTGCAGTGGTGTTTGTGTAGTGTAGGGGGTCGTGCTGGGGGTAGTGTTTTAGGGTTTAGGGTAGTGCAGTGGTGTTTGTGTAGTGTAGGAGGTCATGTTTTAGGGTTTAGGGTAGGGCAGTGGTCTTTGGGTAGTGTAGGGAGTCGTGTGGGGGTAGTGTTTTAGGGTTTAGGGTAGTGTAGTGGTCTTTGGGTAGTGTAGGGGGTCGTGCGGGGGGTAGTGTTTTAGGGTTTAGGGTAGTGCATTGGTGTTTGGGTAGTGTAGGGGGTCATGCAGGGGGTAGTGTTTTAGGGTTTAGGGCAGTGCAGTGGTGTTCGGGTAGTGTAGGGGTTCGTGCTGGGGGAGTGTTTTAGGGTTTAGGGCAGTGCAGTGGTGTTCGGGTAGTGTAGGGGGTTGTGCTGGGGGAGTGTTTTAGGGTTTAGGGCAGTGCAGTGGTGTTCGGGTAGTATAGGGGGTCATGCTGGGGGAGTGTTTGAGGGTTTAGGGCAGTGCAGTCGTGTTCGGGTAGTGTAGGGGGTCGTGCTGGGGGAGTATTTTAGGGTTTAGGGTAGTACAGTGGTGTTTGGGTAGTGTAGGGGGTCGTGCTGGGGGTGGTGTTTCAGGGTTTAGGGCAGTGCAGTGGTGTTCGGGCAGTGTAGGGGGTCGTGCTGGGGGTGGTGTTTCAGGGTTTAGGGCAGTGCAGTGGTGTTCGGGCAGTGTAGGGGTCGTGCAGGGGATGAAGTTTCAGGGTTTAGGGCAGTGCAGTGGTGCTTGGGCAGTGTAGGGGGTCGTGCAGGGGGTTGTGTTTCAGGGATTAGGGCAGTGGTGTTCGGGCAGTGTAGGGGGTTGTGCTGGGGGTGGTGTTTCATGGTTTGGGGCAGTGCAGTGGTGTTCGGGCAGTAAAGGGGGTCGTGCTGGGGGTGGTGTTTCAGGGTTTTGGGCAGTGCAGTGTTGTTCGGGCAGTGTAGGGGGTCGTGCGGGGGTGGTGTTTCAGGGTTAAGGGCAGTGCAGTGGTGTTCGGGCAGTGTAGGGGGTCGTGCAGGGTTGTGGTGTTTCAGGGTTTAGGGCAGTGCAGTGGTGTTCGGGCACTGTAGGGGGTCGTGCTGGGGCTGGTGTTTCAGAGTCTAGGGCAGTGCAGTGGTGTTCGGGCAGTGTAGGGGGTCTTGCTGGAACTGGTGTTTCAGGGTTTAGGGCAGTGCAGTGGTGTTCGGGCAGCGTAGGGGGTCGTGCTGGGGGTGGTGTTTCAGGGTTTAGGGCAGTGCAGTGGTGTTCGGGCAATATAGGCGGTCGTGCTGGGGCTAGTGTTTCAGGGTTTAGGGCAGAGCAATGGTGTTTAGGCAGTGTAGGGGGTTGTGCTGGAGGTGGTGTTTCAGGGTTTGGGGCAGTGCAGTGGTGTTCGGGCCGTGAAGGGGTCGTGCTGGGGGTGGTGTTTCAGGGTTTTGGGCAGTGCAGTGTTGTTCGGGCAGTGTAGGGGTCGTGCAGGGTTGTGGTGTTTCAGGGTTTAGGGCAGTGCAGTGGTGTTTGGGCAGTGTAGGGGGTCATGCTGGGGGTGGTGTTTCAGGGTTTAGGGCAGTGCAGTGGTGTTCGGGCAGTGTAGGGGGTGGTGTTTCAGGGTTTAGGGCAGTGCAGTGGTGTTCGGGCATTGTAGGGGGTCGTGCTGGGGCTGGTGTTTCAGGGTTTAGGGCAGTGCAGTGGTGTTCCGGCAGTGTAGGGGGTCGTGCTGGGGCTAGTGTTTCAGGGTTTAGGGCAGTGCAGTGGTGTTCAGGCAGTGTAGGTGGTCGTGCTGGGGCTGGTGTTTCAGGGTTTAGGGCAGTGCAGTGGTGTTCGGCAGTGTAGGGGGTCATGCTGGGGCTGGTGTTTCAGGGTTTAGGGCAATGCAGTGGTGTTCAGGCACTGTAGGGGGTCTTGCTGGGGCTGGTGTTTCAGAGTCTAGGGCAGTGCAGTGGTGTTCGGGCAGTGTAGGGAGTCTTGCTGGAGCTGGTGTTTCAGGGTTTAGGGTAGTGCAGTGGTGTTTGTGTAGTGTAGGGGGTAGTGTTTTAGGGTTTAGGGTAGTGCAGTGGTGTTTGTGTAATGTAGGGGGTCGTGCTGGGGGTAGTGTTTTAGGGTTTAGGGTAGTGCAGTGGTGTTTGTGTAGTGTAGGAGGTCGTGTTTTAGGGTTTAGGGTAGGGCAGTGGTATTTGGGTAGTGTAGGGAGTCGTGTGGGGGTAGTGTTTTAGGGTTTAGGATAGTGCAGTGGTCTTTGGGTAGTGTAGGGGGTCGTGCGGGGGTAGTGTTTTAGGGTTTAGCGTAGTGCATTGGTGTTTGGGTAGTGTAGGGGGTCATGCAGGGGGTAGTGTTTTAGGGTTTAGGGCAGTGCAGTGGTGTTCGGGTAGTGTAGGGGTTCGTGCTGGGGGAGTGTTTTAGGGTTTAGGGCAGTGCAGTGGTGTTCGGGTAGTGTAGGGGGTCGTGCTGGGGGAGTGTTTTAGGGTTTAGGGCAGTGCAGTGGTGTTCGGGTAGTATAGGGGGTCATGCTGGGGGAGTGTTTGAGGGTTTAGGGCAGTGCAATCGTGTTCGGGTAGTGTAGGGGGTCGTGCTGGGGGGAGTATTTTAGGGTTTAGGGTAGTGCAGTGGTGTTTGGGTAGTGTAGGGGGTCGTGCTGGGGGTAGTGTTTTAGGGCAGTGCAGTGGTGTTTGGGCAGTGTAGGGGTCGTGCTGGGGGTGGTGTTTCAGGGTTTAGGGCAGTGCAGTGGTGTTCGGGCAGTGTAGGGGGTCGTGCTGGGGTTGGTGTTTCAGGGTTTAGGGCAGTGCAGTGGTGTTCGGGCAGTGTAAGGGGTCGTGCAGGGGGTGAAGTTTCAGGGTTTAGGGCAGTGCAGTGGTGCTTGGGCAGTGTAGGGGGTCGTGCAGGGGGTGGTGTTTCAGGGATTAGGGCAGTGGTGTTCGGGCAGTGTAGGGGGTCGTGCTGGGGGTGGTGTTTCATGGTTTGGGGCAGTGCAGTGGTGTTCGGGCAGTAAAGGGGGTCGTGCTGGGGGTGGTGTTTCAGGGTTTTGGGCAGTGCAGTGTTGTTCGGGCAGTGTAGGGGTCGTGCGGGGTGGTGTTTCAGGGTTAAGGGCAGTGCAGTGGTGTTCGGGCAGTGTAGGGGGTCGTGCAGGGTTGTGGTGTTTCAGGGTTTAGGGCAGTGAAGCGGTGTTTGGGCAGTGTAGGGGGTCATGCTGGGGGTGGTGTTTCAGGGTTTAGGGCAGTGCAGCGGTGTTCGGGCAGTGTAGGGGGTCGTGCTGGGGCTAGTGTTTCAGGGTTTAGGGCAGTGCAGTGGTGTTCCGGCAGTGTAGGGGGTCGTGCTGGGGCTGGTGTTTCAGGGTTTAGGGCAGTGCAGTGGTGTTCAGGCAGTGTAGGTGGTCGTGCTGGGGCTGGTGTTTCAGGGTTTAGGGCAGTGCAGTGGTGTTCAGGCAGTGTAGGTGGTCGTGCTGGGGCTGGTGTTTCAGGGTTTAGGGCAGTGCAGTGGTGTTCAGCAGTGTAGGGGGTCATGCTGGGGCGGTGTTTCAGGGTTTAGGGCAGTGCAGTGGTGTTCGGGCACTGTATCGGGTCTTGCTGGGGCTGGTGTTTCAGAGTCTAGGGCAGTGCAGTGGTGTTCGGGCAGTGTAGGGGGTCTTGCTGGAGCTGGTGTTTCAGGGTTTAGGGTAGTGCAGTGGTGTTTGTGTAGTGTAGGGGGTAGTGTTTTAGGGTTTAGGGTAGTGCAGTGGTGTTTGTGTAGTGTAGGGGTCGTGCTGGGGGTAGTGTTTTAGGGTTTAGGGTAGTGCAGTGGTGTTTGTGTAGTGTAGGGGGTCATGTTTTAGGGTAGTGCAGTGGTGTTTGGGTAGTGTAGGGGTCGTGCTGGGGTAGTGTTTTAGGGTTTAGGGTAGTGCAGTGGTGTTTGTGTAGTGTAGGGGGTCATGCTGGGGGTAGTGTTTTAGGGTTTAGGGTAGTGCAGTGGTGCTTGTGTAGTGTAGGGGGTCGTGCTGGGGGTAGTGTTTTAGGAATTAGGGTAGTGCAGTGTTGTTTGTGTAGTGTAGGGGGTCATGTTTTAGGGTAGTGCAGTGGTGTTTGGGTAGTGTAGGGGTCGTGCTGGGGGTAGTGTTTTAGGATTTAGGTTAGTGCAGTGGTGTTTGGGTAGTGTAGGGGGTCGTGCTGGGGGTAGTGTTTTAGGGTTTAGGATAGTGCAGTGGTGTTTGTGTAGTGTAGGGGGTCATGCTGGGGGTAGTGTTTTAGGGTTTAGGATAGTGCAGTGGTGCTTGTGTGGTGTAGGGGGTCGTGCTGGGGGTAGTGTTTTAGGGTTTAGGGTAGTGCAGTGGTGTTTTTGTAGTGTAGGGGGTCATGTTTTTAAGATGCAACGCTCCAATACCTGACCAGTCTGCACTACATAAAACTGCAAAAAACTAAAAATAAAAAGTGTTTTGCACATTTTTGTCATTGGGCTATATGTGGGCTACATCTGGGTAATATTTGTGCTACATTTGGGCTCTTTTTTCTCTGGTGGCCATCTTGGAAGACTTCTTTGTTATGAAGTTTCCAAATTTCCTCATTTACTGCAGTCTCCTTAGTAGGAAATGCTTTCAGTTTTTTACTTTGATTCCATCAAGAAGCATTCAGATGTGTCTCACATTTGCCATAAATTCAGAATGTTAGCACTCTAGTTGCTCATTAGATCACTGTAGTAAAGCTACTGCTCACCAGGGAGTTAACTGGAAGTCTGCTGCTGGTATTGAAAGTGATTGTTTCAGTGTGCATGTCAGAATTTTCTAATAAAATAGAAGAGGATTTGAGATCTCACTTAAAACATGCCCTAATTTTTCTTTCTGCAGCACTAACCATAAATTCTATTTCAAAAAGAACCCCTCATTTTTTTCCTTTTTAAATTAAATGTTTTAAGTGTTACCGGTTTATTCCAATCAAGATGGCTTCAGGTGTGCCATACTTTTGTCATAAGTAAGGCTGTTAGCGCTCTAGTTGTTCTTTAGAACACTCTGGGAAGCTGCAGTAGAACACAAAGGCATCAACTGGCAGGCTGCTCCTGTTGAAATATAACAGGAAGATATTTGAGATCACACTTAAAACATGTCCTAATTTTTCTTTCTACAGCACTAACCATAATTTCTATGACAAAATGAACCCCATCATTTTGTTCCTTTTTAAATTAAATGTTTTAAGTGTTACCAGTTTATTCCAATCAAGATGGCTTCAGGTGTGCCATACTTTTGTCATAAGTAAGGCTGTTAGCTCTCTAGTTGTTCTTTAGAACACTCTTGGAAGCTGCAGTAGAACACAAAGGAATCAACTGACAGTCTCTGCCCTTGTTGGATGTACATGTTTTACTGAGAATGTCAGACTTCATTCTCACATGACTGAGAAAGATAATGTGAATTTACAGAAAATATGCTCTCATTTTAGCTTCTGGAGCACCTTCCAAAACTATATGGGACAAGCATGTGAAAATAGTTTTCTCTCAAACATGATTCATGATATCCCAGCAGAAGGTTTTTCACAGGGTAAAATCACCTTAGAACCCACCACAATTCCTGAAATTAGTATGGTACCATCAACAAATCAATCAATCAATCAATCACAGAATTTGTAAAGCGCACTACTTACCCGCGAGGGTCTCAAGGCCCTGGGGAGAAAAAAAGGGGGGGGTGCTGCTTCTGGTCAAACAACCAGGTCTTGAGTAGCCTCCTGAAGGTCAGCAGGTCTTGGGTCTGTCGTAGGCTTAGTGGAAGGGTGTTCCAGGTCTTGGCGGCGAGGTGGGAGAAGGATCTGCCGCCGGTGGTAGTTCTTCGAATGCGATGGACGGTGGCGAGGGAGAGGTCGGCGGAGCGGAGTTGGCGGTTGGGGACGTAGAAGAGGAGTCGTCTGTTGAGGTAGGCTGGGCCAGTCTTGTGGAGTGCCTTGTGTGCGTGGATGAGGAGTTTGAAGGAGATTCTCCTGTCGACGGGGAGCCAGTGCAGGTTCCTCAGGTGGGGGGTGATGTGGCTGTGGCGCGGTACATCGAGGATCAGGCGTGCGGAGGCGTTTTGTATGCGTTGCAGTCGCTTGATGAGCTTGGCCGGGGCTCCCGCGTAGAGGGCGTTCCCATAGTCAAGTCTGCTACTGACGAGGGCCTGGGTGACTGTTCTTCTTGTTTCTGTCGGGATCCACCTGTAGATCTTGCGAAGCATGCGGAGGGTGTTGAAGCAGGAGGAGGAGACTGCGTTGACTTGCTTGACCATGGAGAGCGTTGAGTCGAGGATGACTCCCAGGTTGCGTGCGTGGTCGGTGGGTGTCGGGGCTGCTCCCAGCATCGTTGGCCACCAGGAGTCGTCCCAGGCTGAGGGGTTGGAGCCGAGGATGAGGACCTCTGTCTTCTCCGTGTTCAGTTTTAGTCGGCTGATCTTCATCCAATCGGCGACGGCCTTCATTCCTTCATGGAGGTTGGATTTGGCGGCGAGGGGGTCCTTGGTGAGGGAGAGGATCAGTTGAGTGTCGTCGGCGTAGGAGATTATGTTGAGGTCGTGCTGTCTGGCGATGCGTGCGAGCGGGGCCATGTAGATGTTGAACAGTGTTGGGCTGAGGGATGATCCCTGGGGTACGCCGCAGATGATCTCGGAGGCTTCGGATCGGAATGGTGGGAGGCGGACTCTCTGGGTTCTGCCGGCGAGGAAGGAGGTGGCCCAATCCAGGGCCTTGTCTCGGATCCCTGCGTCGTGGAGGCGTGCGCGTAGAGTGCGGTGGCAGACAGTGTCGAAAGTGGCGGAGAGGTCCAGCAGGATGAGGGCTGCGGTCTCACCGTTGTCCAGCAGGATCCTGATGTCGTCGGTGGCGGCGATGAGGGCAGTCTCAGTGCTGTGGTTGCTGCGGAACCCCGATTGGGATGGGTCCAGGATGCTGTTTTCTTCGAGGTATCGGGTTAGCTGTTTGTTGACGATCTTCTCGATGACCTTGGCTGGGAACGGAAGCAGGGAGATGGGCCGGAAGTTCTTGAGGTCTCTCGGGTCCGCCTTGGGTTTTTTGAGTAGGGCGTTGATCTCTACGTGTTTCCAGCTCTCTGGGAAGGTCGCGGTCTCGAAGGAGAGATTGATGACGTTGCACAGGTGGGGTGCGATGGAGCTGCTGGCTTTGTTGAAGATGTGGTGCGGGAAAGGGTCTGACGGGGAGCCGGAGTGTATTTTGCTCATGGTCTTGATGGTGTCATCGATGTTCACGCTGGCCCAGGCTGGCAGGGGGTCGTGGTCGATGGTGTGCGGCGGGTCTGGTGCATCGATCTTAGTTGGGGCTGTCTGGGTGTTGAAGCTGTCGTGGATGTCGGCGATCTTGCGGTGTAAGAAGGTGGCGAGGGAGTCGCACAGGGGTTGCGACGGCGGGATGTCGTTGGTGTTGGAGCTGGGGTTGGAGAGTTCCTTCACGATGTTGAAGAGCTCCTTGCTGTTGTGTGCGTTGTTGTCGAGGCGGTCTTTGAAGGAGATTCTCTTGGCGGACTTGATGAGGTGGTGGTGGTTACGGATGGCGTCTTTGTGGGCTGCGTGGCTGTCCGGTGTCTTATCACTGTGCCATTTCTTCTCTAGTTTCCGGCAGGTACGCTTGGAAGCTAGGAGTTCCGAGGTGAACCAGCTGGCTCTTTTGGTGGTGTCACTGTAGGTGAGTTTTTTCAGCGGGGCGAGGGTGTTGGCACAGTCGTCCATCCATCGTCTGAGGTTGCAGGCAGCGTCGTCGGTGTTGGATGGGTCGGAGGGAGGGCTGAGAGCGAGGTTTGCCCGTAGTTGGTCTTCGGTGACTTTGCTCCAGCAGCGGCGTGGGATCTGTTGGGTGCGGTGGTGTGTGGTGGGTTTCTGGAAGGTGAAATGGATGCAGCGGTGGTCGGTCCAGAGGAGTTCCGTGGTGTGGCTGAAGGAGACGTGGGAGCTTGAGGAGAAGATGGGGTCAAGCGTGTGGCCGGCGGAATGGGTCGGTGTTGTGACGAGCTGGCTCAGACCGAGGTTGGCGAGGTTGCCGATCAGGGTGGTGGAGTTGCTGTGGTTGTTGTTCTCCAGGTGAAAGTTCAGGTCTCCGAGGAGGATGTAGTCGGTAGAGGTCAGGGCATGCGTGCTGATGAAGTCGGCGATGGAGTCGCTGAACTGGGGTCGGGGCCCAGGGGGTCTGTAGACAAGGGTGCCTCTAAGGGTGGTGTTGGGGTCCGTGTGGATCTGGAAGTGCATGTGTTCGGCGGTGCTAAGAGTGTCGTTGGTGCTGGTCGAGACCCTGATGGTGTTCTTGTGGACGATGGCGATTCCTCCTCCTACTGCGTTGACGCGGTCTCTGCGGGTGATCTTATAGCCGTCTGGGATGGCTATGGCGATGTCGGGGCGGAGGGAGTCGTTCATCCAGGTCTCTGTCAGGAAGGCGACGTCTGGTGATGATGTGTCGAGCAGGACCCAGAGCTCGACGGCGTGTTTGCGTGCGGAGCGGGTGTTCAGTAGGATGCATCGGAGGTGGTTGAGGTCCTTCTTGGCGGGCGCCTCGGTGGCTCTGAGGCTGGTGTAGCTGCAGTTCCGGCAGGTGAAGGGACCATGGGTGCGTTTCGGGGCAGCCTTGAAGCAGTTGTGCGTCTGTCCGGGGTTGAGAGCGTGGAGTGTGGTGGCATCGTATCGGCATCGGTCCTCGAGGCTGGAGCGGGGGGCGCACGGCCCAGGGGTTCTGGCGCTAGGGGCGGTCCAGGCGCGGACGGGCGCAGACGGGCTTGCCTTCGGCGCGCCAGCGGAGCGGCCGCACAGCGGCCGCCATATATGGGGAGGTGGGAGGGAGGAGCAGCTGGGAGGCGGGAGGCAGGGGCAGCAAATGGGCAGTCAGGGAGGCGGGGCCGCAGAGGACGCAGCGGCGGGAGTGGAGAGAGGCAACGAGGGGTACAGAAGGCAAAATGGGCACAGTTAAATGGGGGCAGCGAGGGGAAACAGAAGGAAAATGGACACAGTTAATTGGGGGCAGCGAGGGGAAACAGAAGGAAAATGGACACAGTTAAATGGGGCAGCGAGGGAAACAGAAGGAAAATGGACACAGTTAAATGGGGGCAGCGAGGGGAAACAGAAGGAAAATGGACACAGTTAAATGGGGGCAGCGAGGGGAAACAGAAGGAAAATGGACACAGTTAAATGGGGGCAGCGAGGGGAAACAGAAGGAAAATGGACACAGTTAAATGGGGGCAGCGAGGGGAAACAGAAGGAAAATGGACACAGTTAAATGGGGGCAGCGAGGGGAAACAGAAGGAAAATGGACACAGTTAAATGGGGGCAGCGAGGGGAACAGAAGGAAAAATGGGCCCAGTTAAATGGGGGCAGCGAGGGGAACAGAAGGAAAAATGGACACAGGGAAAATGGGGGCAGCGAGGGGAAACAGAAGGAAAAATGGACACAGTTAAATGGGGGCAGCGAGGGAAACAGAAGGAAAATGGACACAGTTAAATGGGGGCAGCGAGGGGAAACAGAAGGAAAATGGACACAGTTAAATGGGGGCAGCGAGGGGAAACAGAAGGAAAATGGACACAGTTAAATGGGGGCAGCGAGGGGAAACAGAAGGAAAATGGACACAGTTAAATGGGGGCAGCGAGGGGAACAGAAGGAAAAATGGGCCCAGTTAAATGGGGGCAGCGAGGGGAACAGAAGGAAAAATGGACACAGGGAAAATGGGGGCAGCGAGGGGAAACAGAAGGAAAAATGGACACAGGAAAAATGGGGGCAGCGAGGGGAACAGAAGGAAAACGGGCACCGAGGCCACAAGCAGAGGGGCGAGCTTACCAGCAGCAGCAGCGGGCAGGACACCACAGGCGGAGCTGTGTGGCGGGGGAGCGACCTACCTGGCAAGGTCAAGGGTCGCTCTCCTCACCGCGCAGCGGCCGCCATATGGGGAGGTGGGAGGGAGGAGCAGCTGGGAGGCGGGAGGCAGGGGCAGCGAATGGGCAGTCAGGGGGCGGGGCCGCAGGGGACGTAGCGGCGGGAGTGGAGAGAGGCAACGAGGGGTACAGAAGGCAAAATGGGCACAGTTAAATGGGGGCAGCGAGGGGAAACAGAAGGAAAATGGACACAGTTAAATGGGGGCAGCGAGGGGAAACAGAAGGAAAATGGACACAGTTAAATGGGGGCAGCGAGGGGAAACAGAAGGAAAATGGACACAGTTAAATGGGGGCAGCGAGGGGAAACAGAAGGAAAATGGACACAGTTAAATGGGGGCAGCGAGGGGAAACAGAAGGAAAATGGGCACAGTTAAATGGGGGCAGCGAGGGGAAACAGAAGGAAAATGGACACAGTTAAATGGGGGCAGCGAGGGGAAACAGAAGGAAAATTGACACAGTTAAATGGGGGCAGCGAGGGGAACAGAAGGAAAAATGGGCACAGTTAAATGGGGGCAGCGAGGGGAACAGAAGGAAAAATGGACACAGGGAAAATGGGGGCAGCGAGGGAAACAGAAGGAAAAATGGACACAGGAAAAATGGGGGCAGCGAGGGGAACAGAAGGAAAAACAGGCACCGAGGCCACAAGCAGAGGGGCGAGCTTACCAGCAGCAGCAGCGGGCAGGACACCACAGGCGGAGCTGTGTGGCGGGGGAGCGACCTACCTGGCAAGGTCAAGGGTCGCTCTCCTCGCCGCGCAGCGGCCGCCATATATGGGGAGGTGGGAGGGAGGAGCAGCTGGGAGGCGGGAGGCAGGGGCAGCGAATGGGCAGTCAGGGGGCGGGGCCGCAGGGATGCAGCGGCGGGAGTGGAGAGAGGCAACGAGTGGTACAGAAGGCAAAATGGGCACAGTTAAATGGGGGCAGCGAGGGGAAACAGAAGGAAAATGGACACAGTTAAATGGGGGCAGCGAGGGGAAACAGAAGGAAAATGGACACAGTTAAATGGGGGCAGCGAGGGAAACAGAAGGAAAATGGACACAGTTAAATGGGGGCAGCGAGGGGAAACAGAAGGAAAATGGACACAGTTAAATGGGGGCAGCGAGGGGAAACAGAAGGAAAATGGACACAGTTAAATGGGGGCAGCGAGGGGAACAGAAGGAAAAATGGGCACAGTTAAATGGGGGCAGCGAGGGGAACAGAAGGAAAAATGGACACAGGGAAAATGGGGGCAGCGAGGGGAAACAGAAGGAAAAATGGACACAGGAAAAATGGGGGCAGCGAGGGGAACAGAAGGAAAAATGGGCACCGAGGCCACAAGCAGAGGGGCGAGCTTACCAGCAGCAGCAGCGGGCAGGACACCACAGGCAGAGCTGTGTGGCGGGGGAACGACCTACCTGGCAAATGAATTCTAATGTAACTAAAGTCTGTTATCACCCTTTATAGTTCTCCTTTTGGTAACCCTCAAAATCTTTGATTCACTACAATGCATTTCAATGGGGTACTATCATGTATATTGGTCCCAAGATGGCTGCCAGCAATTCCAGGATGAAGTGCTGACAGCCAATCAGATCTCACAATGACATGTGTGGTTAGGCTCCGCCCTGATATATATGTGATTTTACTTTTGATTTTCTCAGGAACTACTGAACGGATTTACACCATTTAACCAAAAGGCACGACTCTGAACCAAGGGCTACCTTTTTGCCAAATTTGGTGTAATTCCGTTCAGCAGTTCGGGCTGTAGCTGCGATGAAAGGTTCCTATGGAAAATTGCATGGGGAAAACACGTTTTGGGACCCCCCTTTTTTCTCGGCCCTCGCTTGCCAAATCACCCCGAAACTTTCAGGATAGGGGCAGACCGGAGCCCCCCACCAATTTTGAAAATGTTGCAAAGATTCGTCGACCGGCGCCAAAGTTATTGGAAATAGAATGTTGTGAATTTCCTATGGAAAATAGGTCCTAACTATAACTATCTACTGGCGACCGCCAGTAGATTATATATATATATATATATATATATATATCACTGCTTTCCGCGTTGAACTGAAAGGTTCTTCCCTGCAACAACGGGCACGGACCAAATTTGTAAGTGCAATAAATTATTTAATCTTCAATGCCGCCATAACGTTTTGGCTCGTCCGAGCCTTTTTCAAATGACATTGTATTCATACTCGACTTCCGCTTTTAAAGTGACCAGTGCAATTAACCAACAATCACGTGTAAATGGTGCCCATAGACATAGAAAAATTTGTAGTTCGTTGACAATTCATGGGTTAAGTTAAAAACCAACCGCAAGTTAAAACATTAATATATCGTAAAATCAATATAAAATGTATAAAAGGACATGAGGATAAAGACAGCAGTAGAAATAACATCAAATTTACAAAAAAGATTTTTGTGCATAAAAATGCTGACCTGCCGCCAAAATCAAATTCAAATAATATTAGCATAAATGCTTTGTACTTGTTTAATCTGTCTCACTCCATAAAAGCAAGACCTGATATGTTTGTCCACAACTGGGAATCCCGAAATTTGTTGAAAAGGACCCCCATTAACTCACTCATGGTTTTAGGCTATTACCATAATATTCTCATGCATGTTAGTGACACCTATTGAAACAATTAATTGTTGTGTTTCGGGTTAAATCCCATTTCCTAACGCCACGTGCATGTAGTAATGTTTATATATGTCAATAAAGCCTACAAATGTGCATATAAAAACTATCCTCCGTGATGAATTTGACCTAAACTCTGTGTCTGTTAAAATTAGGAAATAAAATGTGCAACGATAGTTACTATATCAATTGATCCTTTTGTAGTTACAGAGCAACCTGAGGCAGATATTAAAAAATTAGATCCATATCTGGGTCCACATGGAGGATTATACTGTTCCATCACCAATCCTCAATGTTGCCAAGAAATATCTTGTTTGAATATATGGAATAAATTATATGATACGACCCCAATAACTCCCTCCCATCTATTCTCTCCAGTTTAACCTTTATATAATGTGAATTCCAGTCATGCTAATTCACCGTTATGTACAGGTTTGTAATTGTCACACTTCTTTGCATAAAAAATATGTAAATAGATATAAATATATAAATATAAATTCATAAATATAAAAATGCATAACAACCAAATATAAGATACCTTATCACTGTACATAAAAGACCCAGTGTAAATATCTAAAAAGGTAATACAGAGTAGAAAAGTGTAGAGGTTAAAAGGAGCTCCCATCACATAAAAATAAATACCATAACCATAAGCATTCAACCCGTAAATATATATATATATGTATGTATATATATATATACATTTATATATATGCATTCACATATGTTGGTACGTATACATCTTTACAGAATCAAGAATTATATACAAATTATATACACATAGAGGCGACGATACAGATACATCCATTGCTATATGCACAAACACTAACCTTGACATAGATAGACACATAAGTAGAAATGTAAACATTCATATGCATGTATGCCAAGCATTGATAAAAATAGACATAGGACAGCATTTTAAGTGCCGCTGCTATTCTTATGGGGTCATTAATATGAGTTACAGGCCCCATCTGAATTATGAGATATGCAGGAACATCATAGATCTATTACAATTCAACCAAACAACTTGGCTCCTGGAACTGCCCAAAATTTCCGGGGGACACCAGGAGAAATGGGGAATTACAGGAGGAATCAGGTGAGGTACTCATGATTCCCCATGTAATTGTTTTTCTTCATAATCTCCTGACGGAAAGGCTGAGTAATTGATAAGTCCTGGAAAGGAAACGCCAGAACACAAATCAGGGCACTCCTAAAATACATATTCATATGTTCATATACATGCATGAACAAACTTCGAAGGGCACATAGATACATAAAGATACATCAAATTCCTCCTTGTATAAATGGCTGGGCAGCATGCAAGGTGGGTGCAGAGCACATAAGTACAAGCCACTATTCAATTCATAAAAATGACCGAATACATTCATGTGGCTACACCTTAGCAGTGAGACATTGACTTATTTTGGCTCCCCCAGACCCCTGATCAAAACACACAATAGATCCATGTACACACCTTCATACATACTAATACCTTGGCATTTTTAAATATAAAGGCAAATATACATATGCATATGCGCGCAGAAATTGTTATTTAAGGAGGAATCATACATATATTGAAATGCTTATACACATTGATATAAACATAAATGCACATACATTCATATGCATACTAATACAGACACTGGTACACAAACACATAGAGAGGCATAACCACACATTCATATTCACATGCAGTCATTTATGCATACATAGACACATACAGGGCTGTTCATAAAGGTAACACTTGTGAGTAATTTACATGTTTAATTTACTCTTAAACTTTTCAGTAAAAATACTACTTTTGGCTATTCAGAAAATCCAAGAGTAAAGTTGCTCAAAGTCTGGGCTTGCAAGTCTCTAACCCTTGAAAAAAGAGAAAGAGACACATTTATAAGTGTAAATTGCTACTTCCAAAAACAGACAGTAGTAAGTCCAGTACCATACATGGCTAACTACTGACACTGGATAATCCTCCCATGGAAAATAATAGAGACAAGGATTTAAAAAATCTCCATAGGAATAATGTTAATAATATCTAAATTATATAAAATAGTTAAAAGTATAAATTATTATAATTTAATGTTAAATATATATATAACATAAAACATTTATTATGTGATTATAAAATGTTTTAGCCTTTTTGAATTTTAAAATGTAGCATTAAATTTAATTAAAATATAGGAGAGGCGGAGGTGGAACCTCAGCACATACGTTTGTGAGTAGCATTTTGTAGTACATTTGTAAAAATATTGTAGTGCTACAAACATACTACGAAGTGCAGTTTGTGAATAGGCACCACTGAGATGAGTTAAATACTGAAAGCTCTTTCCCTTGCCTAGACTTTCATCTCCAGATGAACTCCAAGGCTCCACATTGGACTCCACACTAATTTGGACCTCTTGATGGCCTACCTTGTAAATCAGACATTTAACACCACCAATATGGGGATGATTCTCAGGTTCATCTGGGAGTCTCATCTGCAGTTGATATATCTTGTCCCAACCTGAACCTGGGGAAAAAATAATTCCTTAATGATATAATGCCATCTAAAACTCAACCCACAAATGAATAAGGGGCATATTTACAATGGAAGTGACAGAGTGCGGCATTAGCCTTCTTGGCTTAAGGCCACCCTCTGCCACTTCTGAAACGCAAGGCTGCACCATATTTACAACAGTATGGTGCAGCCCTGTGTTTTTCCCTGCGCTGGCACTAAATTTAGCTGCCTAGCGCCAACGCAGGCACCCTTGCACCATAGTGCAAGGGTGCAAGGGTGTCTGAATTGCAGGGGAACATTGTTTATGTGCAGGAAGGTGTCCTCTCCTGCACATAAACAATATTTAAATTGCGTTTTGTAACTTCTATGTGCGCTGCTTGATGCAACACACATAGAAGTTGCAAAACGTAATTTTTTTTAATGATTATTTATGTGCAGGAAGGGACACCTTCCTGCACATAAACAATCAATGGCGTTTTGCCGTTTCCATGTGTACTGCACAACGAAGCACGAATGCAAACAGCAAAAACAAGGAGAAATTAAACATTTCTCCTCGTTTCGCCAGGGTAAGACCAGGTTTTGCCTGGTTTTAATTTTGGTGCTGCCCCATATTTACACCACCTTTGTAAATATGGGGCAGCAGCAAAATCAATGGGTGTTGCCATGGAATGCCCACCACAACACCCATTACCCTCCCCTTTCATGCTAAGTATAGCGTGAAAGGATGCCTTATTTACAAGGCAGCCTTAAGCCACGTTAAGTGGGTTAACCCTGCCTTGTAAATAAGGCGAAGCCCCTATCGCCACCACAACGTCTAAAAAAGTGATGCTGTGGTGGCGATAGGGGCTTGTAAATATGCCCCTAAATTTCTGCTTACTCCCCATCCCATTAACTCTGGCTATATTCTTGGCTATATTCCTGCATCACCCTCAAATCCAAGCCAGTTATTATGGATTGCACCAAATGGATTGAGAGCATCTAAGAGGCTTGATGTGTAGCCTTTCCTAATCAAGGTGGTTGGCATGACTACTTTGTTCCGCCCTACTCATGTAATAACGATGCAAAACAATCTACTCTGCACTTGGTTTTGATTTGGGCAATGAACAAAAAATTGTGATCCAAATTTTTGCTTCCAATACGGAGGCCATGGCGCCCTTGTTCTCATAGAGAAGGCTTTAGACACTTACAGTTGCTCATGTTGCTGTCTTAAATTTTATAAGAGGAGCCCTCATAATACGAAAACAATATGGATAACTGAGTGTTTTAATAAATAGCACATGCTATATCGTTTTGTTTTTCATGTGCACTTTATCTTTCTTGCAGGCTGGGAATGGGATTCTTTTGAGGCTATGACGGATTTGCCAAAAAATTTACACTGGAATAGTCTTATTGAGTTGCCATTTCTTTTCTTAACTTATTTGTCTGTGTTTCTCATGGCTTAATAGGATTTAGCATCCTTTTAATGATTTTGAGAATTTTACTTAAATTATGTATTTTTTCTCCATGACATATTTTTATTGAATGCATTGTCATTTATCTGCTTTTATGATTTGCTTGTCAAATCGAATAAAGTTTATGATTGATTGATTGAGTGCTGACTACGCATGATTACGATGCACTCCTTCAGCATCTTAGGAGGCAATCAAAATTACGCTGCTCCACAGATATAAATATGATTTTTTATTGTCACTGACTTTCATCTGTTATGTAGGTGCATTTCTTTCTTTCTTTGACCTGCCTTTGAGAATTATTTTTTAATTCAGGTTATTTGACAAACCTTCAAACAAAGCAAACCTGAGGGAAATTACAAACTCACTAGAAAATATTGATTAACCGCTCAATGTGCATTTCCAGCATGATGTTAAATGTGCTTACCATTATGAAGAATTAGAAAACAGTCAAATTAAACCTGTTCCATGCAAAGACAAGACCCTTCAAGTGCACACTAGTAATCTGAGACCTAAAAACATTTGTGAAAATGAACAATCCTTTGAATGTTTTTTCTTTATGTTCACGAAGGAGATAAATCTATGGGGCATATTAGCAAGACTGGCGATAAAATTATCGCCGCTTTAGCGGCAGGAAACTGCCGATAAAACGGCGATAATTGGCTTGCTAATATGCGTTATGGAATTCAATAGAAGCCCAGGTTAGATGTGCAGGACATCTAACCTGGGCTTCTATTGGAATTCTATAACGCTTATTAGCAAGTTAATTATCGCCGCTTTAGCGGCAGTTTCCTGTCGCTAAAACGGCGATAATTTTATCGCCAGTCTTGCTAATATGCCCCTATATTTTTTATTCAGAACAACAACACTGCCTTCAAAACATTAATTAGAGAACTCTTCAACAGTCCCCTAGATTCTGCAAGTTATTCTTTAGTATTGATGTTTATATAGTGCTTTCCACCCCTGACGACGCGTTTGAGTGCTTTACACTGGGCAGCTGCTCCGGAACCTAAATTTACTGGTTAGTTCAGTCTTATTGCTTATTGGAGGTTATTGTGATTAGTCTTGTACGTGAAGTAAACCATTCCATGCATTCACTCCAGTTCCTTTGAGGTAGATTAAAGTAAATAGGAGTTAGGTGTGATTATTATTGGGCATAGGGGCATATGTGAGTTCCTGCAGATGTTTAGTGGGGTTATTAGAAGAGCTAGAGGAGATTAGATACTGTTAAGTTGAAGGGGTATCACATTTCAAAAATGGAGATGTTGTGATCTTCGAAATGAAGTGTGGGCAGAAATTCATTAATAGAGGTGAAGGCATACATGCTCAGAGAGATGAGGCATGCAGCAGTTGGAAAGGAAAGAGATTTGAGAGAAAAAAGATTTGAGAGGAAAAAGAGGTGACCATTAGATGTTTTAAGTAAAGATACGTTTTTCGAGCCCAATGTTTGGAATATAGATGACATTGTTTGACATAGCATGCGATTTGCGGATGCCAGGCTTTAGAAAGAAACAAGGTTTGCAAGTGAAGATAGTACAATATGAGGTACTTTGATAGGCACTAGAGTAGGGTGACCGGACAATCCACTCCTACTTTACCACCGTATCTTTGTTTCAGCAAGGAAAACTGCTCAGAGGTATGAAGAGTAAAGTGATGGCTGGATGCAAAGATTAAAAAGAAGATTCTGCAAGTGCTGAAGATGATGTCTTCTGATGTTCACCCTAAAGTGTTGCTCACAGTATTAGTTCTAAAGCAGAGTTGTATCCATGTATTATGCCTCTGGTGTGACATGGCACAAGATGGACAGTGAGGATAGCTTCCCTAGACAGTGGAAGATTACTGCCTCCATTCTTGTGGATGGAGATCCAGACACTGATGTGAGAGGCTCCCTAAAAAAATCAATTAAACCTTTGTTAGCAAGGGAGAGCTTATTAGACATCCTGAGAGATGTATGAGTTGAACTGCAGACTATGTTTATGAAAAGTGAAATTGACCCTTTAGGTGAGGACCAGCCTTTTTCTTCATCACACCTTCAGTTGGACTTATCATACTTCTTTGTGCCTGTGTTGTGGGGCTCCTAGATGGACACTACCCTGCAGTGAGGAGCATCAATGCACTAAGGCTGATCACGGAGGGCAGACTGGCAAAGGTATTGGAAAGGAGAACTAGCCTGAAACATGCAAATTATGACAGGATGTTACATTTACTAATTCCACAGTTTCTGTAACCAACTCCTAAACTTAATAGCAAATAATACCGCAATTGGCATTTTTTCTTGGGTGCTCCATGCCAAAATTTGCCTACAGAGTGCCAGCAGTAACATTTTGCAGAGGGTGTCCCATATGCAAGTATTGCCTCCAGAATTCCAGTGCCAACATTTCTATAAGCCAAGAAGCATGCTAGGTCCAACAGCGGATCTGCAAGCATAACAACACATGTTCACTTACATTCACTTATTCACACTCATTCTATCATTAGCACTGACTCGCACTCATTCATTTTCACCTAATCTCATGCACTCACTCTTACCTTGAATAACTCACTCGGACTCATTCTCTCACTCTCACTCTGACTCACTTATACTTACTCACTCATTTTGACACACACACACACACACACGCATCAATGATCTCATATACAAACATACATGCTCACACATATACACGCTCTCTCACCCAAACTCACTCTCGCCCACATACACGCACACAACATACATTAAAACTATTTTATTTTTCTTATCTAGATGCCAGTGAAGGACCAGATCTTGCTGCTCCACTTTTTATTACACTAATAGTGAATAATAAACTATTATTCACTAATAATGTAAAAAAAATGAGCAGACAACAAGGCTAGAGCCTGACTCTGATAATGCGAGACACACCTGTGTTCTTGGCACTGATTTTGCCACCTCTGAGGCCAGGGGTTGCAAAGGCAGTGCCAGGTGTAGCAACCGGCAGGCTAGGGGTCACAACTGCAACCCCTTGGGACCCTTAAATGACATCCATGAATGGAAGCAGCTGAAGAGTAATTAGAAGACATTAGTCATGAAAGGAGTTTTACAGATGAAGGCTGCGTTAAGCCATGAAAAAATGACCATAATTTGCTCAAAGAAGGCAACTGAAAGGTATTACAAGGTGTAATATGAGCCTATATTCATATTACATATAACTGCCTTCAATTAATAATGAATAAATGGCTTTTGTCTCTAAAACCTGTGAATCTCAAGCATACTAAGCAAAGTTCATATCCCACTAGCTAATTTTCAACAACCAAACGAATATTAAATCACAGTTAAAATAGAAATATGTTATCATCGTAAGGACAAATATTTAAATATATATTATGTATCTAATTTTGCTTGATTACAGCAAAGAAATGATCCTTAGAAATTCAATGGGAGCCTCGCCTAAAAATTGTTCAGAACCAGGTTTTTATTTACGCAACCATAGTCCAACTCAACTTGAGGTTACTGGATTTCAAATTCTTGTTTGCCACTTTAGGATCATTCACCTTTTGGCTAATCAATTATATAAATAGAACAAAGATTAATAACTTCTACTACTGATGAGCTCCAGGGTCAATGTGGCTATTAACAGACGGATAGGCAGTGTTGTAACTTGCTGCCTTCGGTCTTGTGCTTCCCACGGTCAGGTCTTCTGTGAGAGAGAGTCAGAAAAGTGCCTCTTCCAGTAGATATGGATGATATCCTGAGAACGCTCATTGACTGTTCCGCTTTCAACAGTCCAATGAATGTGTTCATTAAATGTAGAAAACCAAGCAATAACCAAAACACCTAGGGGACATTCAATAATTTGATCTTCTAAAAGAAATTTGTGAGTACTACAGAAAATGTATGCCATTGATTTCAGCAAGGGTCTCTGAGGACATTATACTACTGTTGGCACAGCGGCATGTCCTGGCATTCCACCAGGCATTGTGTACTAGGATGCACAGCTTGCCAGTGTGTTTGAAATCAATGCCCAGTCATAGAGTAGTAGTCTTCCCCATGTATCTATTAGTGCCCTTCAGGTAACCCCAACAGTTGAACCAGAAACACCTGGATCTATGAGGGTAGGTACCGCCCAGATACTGATCCTACCATCTATCTGGCCCTTAGATCTATAGTTCAAAATTGTAGAAGAAAATGACCCCCTTTAGAAAAAGCAGAACCTAAAGCCACAGAAAGATATCTGCCAGATCATTCAATACAAAGGTCCCACTGAGTAATACAAGTATATTAAAAGAATGTGCAGTTGGTGCTTAGGACTATAGTAGTTTATGCCCACATTATAAGGCTTGTTAAAGATCTGTGAGCACCATGTGTAATCTGAAAGCAGTGGGGCTGGCAAGTTCTCTAGGCGGCATAGTTCCACGAGTCAACTGGGCTATTCTTGTAAGAAGTACTGCAGGTTGTTTCTGATATCCCCAGGAACCAGACATCACTACAAGCTCAAGTAAACCAAGTACTGAGTTATTACATTTTGAATTTCAGGGGGTAAAAAGGTTGGTTAATACTAACTCTTAAATTGTGATGCAGGTTTAGCACACCAGATACATTTAACACAGTTAGGCTACTCAATGCCCTGTAGTGTCCAGCCACTCTCATTATATAAATACATTCTATCTGTTTTATTATGTTAAATACTTGATTGATAACATAATAGCACTCCAGCTACAATATTTCTGTCCTCTGGTTCTCTCAAGCTAAGTAGTAAATTTACAGTGAGTGCACTTGCAGGGTTGGCCACAGAGAACCTGTGTACTTCCGAAACTATTAGGAGCTAGGTGGTGTGTGCCCAGCGGCAGGAACATTCAGAGAGCTCTGCTAACATTATGTGTGTATCATTGTTAGTATTCTTCACTCAGTGATGGATGCTGTGCTTGGTTCTGCAGGATGATGTGGTTTCACAAAACGTGGAACATAAAGTTTGGACAGTCAGTGAAAGTCAAGTGGTGTGAGAGGGAGGTGTATCAGGTGCATAGGGGGTTCTTACCTGTGGAGCATGGGGCAAGTAGGGTAGCAGGAATGAGACTTATGCACCACCTCTGTTCTGAGTCAAAGTGGAAGAAGCTATAGTTGCAGGGTAGAAGAGAGTGAGGGGAATATTTACAAGGGCTTTATCTCCGCTTTTTTGGCTTAAAAAGCCAAAAAAGCGGAGATAAAACTATCGCCCTATTTACAAGAGGGTGCTAACATGCATAATCGCATGTTAGCACCCTTTCTCCAACGCTCCCTTTGCATCTCTAATGAGACGCAAAGTGGGCGTACCCCGGATGGACTACCTTGCAAATATCGCTGATGTTCACATCGCGATATTTACAAGTAGCTGCTCTAGCATTTTAGCACACGTTAGTTTTTGGAGAAAACCGCTGATTTTCTCCAAAACTAACGCCTGCTAAAATGCAGACTTACCTATCCCTAACATTGGGGTGGATTATGCTGATACGACCCTGTGGGTCGTATCAGCAGAAGTATCGCTGCTTTGCAGGGAACATCGCTGGAAAACCAGCGATGTTCCCTGCAAAACGGCGATAACTTCGCTATCTCTGGAATTTTTATCGCCCTGGAGAAACGCGTTGTTAATAACGCGCTACCAGGGCGATAAATTCCAGAGATAGCCTGCGATAACAAAATTATCGCTAAGCACTGCCAGCGATAATTATCGCTGGCCGTTGATAATATGCCCCTAACTCGGGTAACATGCAAAAAGGCTACAGTCCACCCAAGAGGCTCTTCAGCTTTTCTCTTTTGTCCTGTTGCCACATCCATCCTCACACATTGGATGTTTCACTTTCTCTAGAAAGAGAGGCAGCAATGTGGCATCTATACAATGACCTTCTTCTTGGGTTAGGAGGGGTCGTAATCAGCAGAATTTTAGTCAACAACAGACTCCTCTAATATTAGCCGCAGCCACAGTCTTCATATAGCACTTACAGGAGCTGGGAGTTGGCTGTTCTTCATATGGTCTCACATAGATTCTCAACTCTCACACAGTCCACCTCCTTCCACTCATATAAGTAACAGCAGGTGTTTTTTCCTCAGTCTGGAGTCTGGTCCTGACCCTGAGTGTAGCCAAGCTTCCTGGCAGTGGGCCAATATCTTCCTGCCTTCCTCTCAACTGTTATCACAGTTTCTCTGGAGTCAAATGATGAACTTACTTCCTGGCCCATAGGAACAGGTTATATTTCATCTCACTGATAGGTAATGTCAGTTCAACAAGCTACTGTGACTGAGGAGTAAATGAAATTTTGGAGTAACCCAATTAAGTCCAAGTTCAATGATGTTGGTTCAATCACATGGTAACCAACAGCAGGCAGTGCTTACCATGTCCCCTAACTCATGGGGTTGGCAAGCACTCCATCATGCTCCCACGGAATGCAGTGCTTCAATGAATCAGGGGGTGTAGCAGGGCTTCAGCTCTCTTTGTCACATCTGACCACATGATGCAGGGCATCGACAGACTGCACATGTCTTTTCTTCATGAAAGAAGGGTTAACTTCAGTCTTTGTTAAGGTCTTTGTTAAGGTGTTGTGTATATTATTTTTTCAGGTGACCTGTATGAATTGTCTTGATCAAGTGAGGTGAGCACAATGAGCCTTTCTCCACTCCTTTGAACATATGGTTTATATGAGCCAGACGCACAACGAGACTAGCAAGTAATTCATTATTGTGCCATAAATGAAACATAACCGGCACAAAGAGGCATAGAAAATCGATATAAACATTTCACATCTAATATAAACATAAAAAAGTGATGCAGTCAGCAAGAACATCGAATATGTTATTAAAAATATATAAAAAATTAATCGCAGTTCGTACACATATTAAAATCATTGTAAATATATCACAATAAATCTAGACATACATCAAAAGCAAATAGCTTATAAACATCAAGGAATCCCAAATGTGGTCCTCCATTTAATTGCACACTGGATATCATTCACTAACGCCAAACAAATCTTAATAGAAGGCAGCAACTGCACATACAGCATGGCTTGCCTGCAACGTCTAAAGTTAGCCTCTCTCAGAAATGGTAATAAAAATTGTTTCCTCATATTTGTATAATATTTGCAGAACAGCATAAAGTGCATAGTGGACTGTGAAGAAGAGCCATCACATAGACACACTAGCAGACTAGAAGAGTGTGAGACTTGTTCTGGGTATGCAACCATAAAGTGCAATGTACTCAGTCTCAAGCTGATAAGTAAGACCCATTATAATTTTTAGTAACCCAAGCAGTAGCGGTCAGTGGTGGAGTGCCGCCGGCTGACGTGGCGTGGGGAGGGGCAGGGTGGGTGGTAAACTACGGATTACGTGCCGACACAGGTAAGTACACATATAAATAAATAAAACTAATTTCGCATGCGCTGCATCGCATTTGGCGATGCAGCGCGAGAAACGAAATTCGTTTTATTTATTTATATGTGTATTTACCTGTAATCGGCCGTAATCCGTAGTTTACTACCCCCCACCCTGCCCCTCCCCCGCCCCACGTCAGCGCCCGGCGGCACTCCCACCACCGACCGCTACTGAACCCAAGTAAGATACAGTTCCATGTCGGGCTACGTTTTAGAGAGCTATGCTGTAATACAGTACATTTAAGACTTTCAGTACAATCCCTGTTATACCTACTCCATGCCCAGAAGCAAGCCTTCAGTCTTTGCTTATGCGAGGGTAAAAGCGCCTCAGGGTTGGAGTATAACTCTGGAATATCCAGAATATAGCTGACACTTTTTATGTAGGTCAACCAAGGGATCAATGGCACAAAAATGGCCTGTGCAGGAGTGGGAGGTGCATGTGGGCAATAGGAGGATGTTTCTTAAAAGCCTGTACAGTGTAAACCCATAAACCCGAGGGTTTCCCAAGCTATCCACACACTCATACATACCCTTCATAGTCAGAGTGACTGAGGGGGTGTCAATTTTACATCAAGTGTAAGAAACCAGCATCCCCAACCCGGGGTGCAGATAAAATGGCTTGTAAATACGACTAACAATGGGCTGCATCAACCTAAGTCTTCAGCATTGCAGCCTGGAGAGGATGACAGGAAGTTGCAATGGGAAGATAATACCTCCCTCCACCAATGTATACGGAGAGACCCCATTTTAACAGAGAAAATGGAGACTTTATGTGGCCTTGTAAATATGGGCAGGCACACTATGCCGCTGGTGCATCAAAGAAAGTGATGCACCAGCGGCGCAAAGGCCTTGTAAAGGAGGCCCACCCTGTGTGACTTTTCATGGCCTTGTAAATAAGGGCCCCTTTCACGCATTACTCTGCGTGAAAGGGGTGTTCCATGGGTGTTGCTGTTGGTGCTCACACACAGCATCTTTGGAACCTGACACATTCCCAGATTTACAATGTTTTGTAAAGCTGGGAATGCATCAGAATCCTATGCCTCCCAAGGGGAGGCGTAGGAGTGGTGCAATATGGAGAAATTCTGCAGCACACATAGAAGGAGGAAAATGCCATCTTTTCCTGCAAAAAACAATCATCCCAGCAATGCAGGCACCCTTGCAACATGAAGCTAGGATGTCTGCGTTGGCGCATGGCTGCTGTTTGTGCTGTTTGTGCGCTGGTGCAGGGAAGAAGGACAGGAATGTGCTGTATCTTGTAGAGACAGCGCATTCCTGCCCTTTTATTTTGATGCACGACAGCGCAGCAGGAAGGCTTGCTGCGCTGCCGTCCGTCAAAATATAGTAAACGAGACCCAAAATGTCTCTGAGTTAATGCATGTTTTGATGACAGCAGAGCTCAGAAACACAGAACAGTGAAAGACTCCTTACGTTTCCGAACTAGTGTTAATGTATGCACTCAAGCCACCAAAAAGAAGTCCGCAGATCCCTTCTGCACTGGCACAGTGAGGAAAACGGCATCATCATACAGCCTGTTACTGTCTCTTGCAGGGTTGTAGGACCAGCTCTAGGGTGATGCGATCAGTGCCACCGCACCAGCACACTGACTTTTGGGGGGGCGCTGTGTTTTCAAGTACAATATGGTTTTAAAAGCACATGCTGCTGCCTCCAGCAGATTTCAGGGAATCATAACGAAGTCAAGATAACTGGTGATTGATGGACCTGCTCCAGAGAGATCGGAGTTTTGTCTAGTGGAAGTTTTGACTCATCATAAAGTAGTGCAGGAGGTTAAAAGGCCTGCTGCAAAGCACGTGTACCATGCAGATCACAAAGTGCATACAATGTAAATAGGTCAGTGTGTTACTGCTTCTGTCAGAGTCCCTTTCATTACTTTCAGTTTATAAGTTTAAATCCTAATAGAGCACAGTGAGCTATTAACTGTCCTCAAAGAGCTGCTTGCAAACTGCAAGGTATAGATTAGATTGTTATGATTTTCCCCCTGTCTTTCAATATCCTAATGTTGCAAAAAGGGTTCACTTGGGTAGAAATCAATTCTTATTAGTAAAGCCAACCCCCAACCATGGTGTTACATTTTAAATTCTGAGTTTGTGCTTCTCCAGGCTAAGCACTCAAACTATACTGTCCACTAGTATGAATGAATTGTGACTTCTGCACTTTGTAGTCCTCTGTTTAATGTAATATTTCCCATACACTGATTTACACATGTATGATTGATTGTCTCTGTATAATGTGTATGTGATGTAAAGTGCACTGACACCTTACTCTGGTATGAGTGGCACTATAAAAAAAAAGAAATGCATGAGAGAAAGAGAGAGTGGTTATGGAGACTCAGGGTGCACTGTTAAAGGGTGATAGTGAGGGAATCCGTAGAGAAGGAGGTTATTGGGGGGCGCCAACAAACATTGTCACACCGGGCGGCACCAGCACTAAAGCCGGCCCTGCAGGATTGCAATTCTGTGTACGCAACCATGGGGTCCTGCCTATTTAATACTCATCAGACAGGAAACTTTGCGATCTCCTGCAAATCCAGATTTTACAATGCAACTGATTGGCATACCAGCTCATCAGAAAATGCTGGGTAGGTTGCAAATAGTTGGTGCACAAAATCGTACACACTATTTGCAACCTACCCAATGCTCAGTACACAATTACTCACATTACTGGCTGCTAGGTTAACAAGCACATTTGCGGCTCAGCCATTATTAGATATAATGTTTGTCTGCAGGCATCACAGATATTCTCATCTTGAAAAACTCAATGGAAATGAGCTCTTTTGGTGCTGTAAATAATTGATGGGCGCGCTGTTCCATCAAAAGCCATTTGTATATGTAGCTTAGAGTTTCATGTACAAATGTCATTTTTAGAAGTGAAAAGCAATGTTTCTCGTTCACAAAATAAGGTGTTAACTAACAAAATGTATTGCACACAAATAGATATTACTGTGAATACATTTTCACCAATGGGCAGGAAGTGGACACTCCTAAGCGGAGATATCCTGGAGCGTTTGGGCTCACCCACAAATGTATTAATTTATCAGTATATACAAAGAATTTCTCAGCCCATATCTATATATAGTCATATATTACAGAGGCGGTAATGGCGCCTCCATAGTTATGGATAAGTCACATTTTCCATTGAAAGACATTTTTGTTTTGCTAATAACCTTGGTGTCAATCCACGAACCTGTATGAAACATTCCATAAAAATACTCATCCAATTTGAGTTCAGCATTACACATTTTGATGTGAATCCATTGTTATGTTTCATATAGATGCCCTAATATAGGCATGGTTTGAGATGCCCTAATATAGGCATAATCTTTCACCTACATTAGTTCCCTATTCTCCACAATAACGGGCGCTGAGGGCTGAACCTTATCTAGACTGTGGTTTGGGTACAGAAGGAGGGTTTCTTCCCGAACAATGGCCTCCTATACCATCTTCGATGTGCTCATCCAGCATGATTAAATATTCATAAGAGTTCTAGGAAACCAGGCAGGGGCTAGAATCCACCTGCATAAACATCTACATAAACTGTTCATCCCATACGTCATCTTCATACCCAACAATGGCCAACACAAGGGACAAAGGTACTCTATACTTTTCTGTATAAATACAGCACCTCTTGCTATCAGTAGTTAAAGGGAACCGAGACTTCCAGGCTGACACACTGATCAGAGACGCTGAGGCTCCTGCATGCAGTTGCTCCAGCTGACAGTGGTCTAATCATCCCTTGCGGGGTGTCCAACTCGAGACCAGGACGAGGTCCCACACTCTCATTTTTCAGGTAATGGGTTTTGACTAAATCCTAGCGGGATTCTTGGCTTCTTTCGCTCCTACTCACATGCTAGGTACACTTAGGTACATCTAGACAGGCATCGTAGGAGTATGCGCTTTATTTTATAAATGCATTTTATATTCATGTATATGTTCATGACTATTGCAAAATGGTAGAACTGTACTGTCCCTTTTTATTCACTGTACTGCTGATCATATATCTCTGCTACTGTTTAACAGTTGTCGCAGCACATATATTTTATACTAGAAGAACAACTGTGCCATAAATTCTTATTGTAAACACGCTCGACTGTTTCTTCTGTGTAACTCTCTGAGACCAATGGGGGGCGCTAGGTGGCGCACGACCAAGATGGACGTGCACCAGTAAGGCTCCTGCCAGACCGGGCGGAAAAATATCCTTAACCCCCATCCTGCATTGATTTATTAGCCCTACACACGTCCCAACGAGGAGCGGAATGACAGCTGACACCAGCGACCCTATTGCCCTGCAGTAAGAACAAACGCTGTCGGAGAAAAAGGCTGCTGGACTCCGGAGCGGAGAACGGTGACGTCGGACCGGAGAGGTGAGCCGGCTGCCGAGGCAACGACAGACTGGGGACGACTAGGCCTCACATAAGCTGACGGAGCAGATAGATGGAGACCTGGGCGGCTGCCGGAGAGAAATCGGAACATATGCTGCAGACCGATGAGGTAACGGCGGGGAACTAAGGCGGCTGCGACAGAGCACCAACGTATGACACCTGGCAGGAGGGGACGTGGGGCCGAGATACGCCGTTCCGTGACGCGCAGTTCCCCACACTGGATACGCTGACGAGAGGCGCAACGCCGGTAAGAAGGGCACACGGGAGACTGCGGGAGAGCAGGGAGAATCCTTAAGGCGGTCTGATGCGAAGTGAAACGGGAGCGCCCATAAGCGTGGACACTGCTGCATACCCCCTCCCTGCTTTTGAAGATAAGAAGAAGGCCCGCCATTTTACGAGCGGTGACATTGCTGGTACTTGCGGCATTGGGCAGCAAATTTGCCAGAGCGGGGCCGTCCGGGCCGGATGTCGGAGCACAAGGCCTAGGGGAGGGGCAGCCCAGAGGCCTGCGAGTCACTTGTACCCGCGGCGACTTCAGCTTACCAGACCATTACCCCCATACATAGAGTGGCATCTGTGGATCCGTGGGAGGGAGAGTGCTTTGACTCGGAACGCTCTGCATTGGGGACCGAACTACAAAGACGTGCCCAGTAGTACCCAAAGAAAGCACTAGACTGACAACTGATATTGCCAGCTGCGGTGAGCGGGCTACTAGAGACCCAATTTGCAAGACTCCAAAGTTCAAGCCTACACACCATAAAAGAATACACCAGCTTGGACACCATCTTCAGATACAGGGCCCACACACAACAGGCACTAACACAGGCTAGAGGTGGGCAGCTGCACGATAGTGCCCTGGGGCCGAATATAACCCTGCACCCTACCCAAAGGCAACTAAGATCAGTCAATATGGGGCGCACCGACGCAAAGCAAGCAAAACTATCATTTGACACCTGCAGGCCGCCTCGTTCCCAATCAGCGGAGCAGACGGACTCGATGGCAGCGGACCGCCCAGAGGAGGACTGGAAAGCGCTGCTACTGGGCATGAAACAGAGCCTAACATCCATTGATGCGAAAATGGATGCCATGAATGCCAGGATGGACTCTGTGGTAAATAAATTGGAACAGCATGATCAGAGGATCAAAGGAGCCGAAACCAGGGTGTCGGAGCTGGAAGACGGAGCGGTGGCGAATAGAGAGCATGTACTCCAAATGGACAAATTGCTTAAAATAATTGCGGACAAGAATGAGGATTTGGAGGCTTGTTCCAGAAGAAATAATATCCGAGTTCTTGGCCTGGCGGAGTCCACCAACACAGGGCGTCTGGAGGACTTCATGGAGAAGCTGGTTGTAGATCTCTTTGGGAAGGACTCCTTTTCAGCACATTTGACGGTGGAACGGGCCCACAGATCGCTGGCTGCACGCCCACCACCAAGAGCGCCGCCGAGACCAGTATAATGCGCCTCCTGAACTACCGCGATAGGGACACGGTACTACGCTTGGCCCGTGAGAAGCAACAAGTATGCTATGAGAATACTACCTTGGCGTTTTTCCCTGATTTTACACAGTCCGTGCAGGAGGCACGACGCAAATTCGCAGCTGTGAAGAAAAAGCTCCAGACACAGAACATACCGTATGCCATGATGTATCCTGCCAAATTGAGGATAACCCACCTTGGGAAACAACACTTTTTCATAAACCCTCAACAGGCAGAAGACTATCTCCGCCAGTCCCGCCGAGCGACGTCCATTGAAGCGGAAACACGAAGACGCTCCAGATCTCAGTCTCCGATATCGAACCCAGAGTGAAGAGACTGACCCCAGATGCTGTTCAAAGGACAGATAAGACTGATCAACTACTTGTGAACTGCTCCGAGTTGGTGATGTATTTCAATTGATAAGAGATGTATAATCAGTTCCGCCCGGACACTCGCCTCCGTCCCACTAAAGCTGTCTGCCTGCTCGGGTAAGGCAGCGGGTGGGTGAAATAGAGGAGGAGAGTGGGCATGTTCTCACACGAGGGCAAGCCCCTTATTTTCTTATAGGGAGAATTGGTAGCTTATTGAATTTGGATTTTGTTGGGGGGAGGGGGCATATGCTTGGCAAGTTGGGGACGCCGGAGTGGGAGGGGGAAGGGGGATCTCATGGGGGGTTATTGTTATACGCACAGTTGATTAAGGAAAATGGCATAGGAGTACAAACCACAAGCATGTACAGAGGGAATCGATGACAATACGAGAAACACAAACAAACTTAATGTCTTATCTTGGAACGTACGGGGACTGAATAATCCACGGAAAAAGAGGCAGGTTCTAGGGTACCTAGATAGGCACCACATTGGGGTGGCCCTGCTGCAGGAAACCCACCTAGACCCCAGAGTTGCTCCCCAATTTGCAGCGAAATGGGCATCTCACCGTTGCTTTGCATCATACTCAGGATATTCTAGAGGAGTGGCCATCCTTATCAGACGTGGGATGCAATTTGTAAGGGGGGGGCTTGGACACTGACCCTGCTGGGAGACACTGCTTGATCTGGGGGAAATTGAACTCGCACGCTGTAACCTTCGCCAATTATTACGGCCCCAACACTGACGATACACATACCCTGCTCCTGTTGTGGAGTAAAATCCAAGGGTTGGGCACTACATATGTCATCTGGGGGGGGGGATTTCAATACGGCGGTGAATCCGCAGTTGGACCGATCTCGGGCTTCCCCCATACACTATACCAGTATGCAACGAACACTGAAAGATATAATAGACTCTAACTACTTACTAGATGCATGGTGGTATAAACACCCCGAGCTACAGGAAGGGACGCACTACTCAGCAGTACACTCGTCATGGGCCAGATTAGACTATCTGATAGTCTCTGTGGGGATGGCACACTGGCTGGAACAAGTGACACACCTTGCCCGTACATATTCTGACCACTCGCCGGTTGTGGCTACCCTCCAGGCCCCAGTTACCCAGTCCCCATATATTGGCTGGAGACTCAACCCCTTGCATCTACAGGACTCAGTCTTCAAAGCCGAAATAGAGCAGGAAATACAAGACTTTTTTGAGCGCAATGTGAATTCGGTATTGAGTCTAACAACATTGTGGGGGAAAAAAAACAAAAAACTCTCTGAGACCAAATGAGCAAGCACGAGTAACTGAGCGAAAAGTAGTACATTGTTTCCACGAGTCTGAGGAATCAGGGTTGTCGTGTTCTGAGGTTGCCAAAACTAATCTCTCTGATAAAAAGGAGATTCTAGTGGCACTGTGAGCTAGCTAATGCAAACAGGCTAACATATGCGGTGGGGGTGCTCAGAATCAGTCTGCCACCAGGCCCACAGTGTATGTTATCCAAAAGCGCAGGTCCTGCAGGGGTACTATAGGAACTACACTACATGGCGCCACCAATGTTGGTTTGGTATTTATTTAACAGTAGAATCTGAGTTGTTCAGTTGTGCTTATTCTCAGAGACCCCTTCTCACAAAAACCAGAGACGTCTGGAGTGGGTGGGCACAAACTCCGCCACAGCTGAGTAGGAAAGATATCCTATTTATTGGCTGTTGGTTAATCAAGCTTGAGGGACATTTAGTTCCCAAAATTGTGCAAAACACCTTGGGGCATATTTACGTTCCCTGGCGCATCCCTGCAAATCAGCAGGGATGCGCCAGGGAAGATGCGTCACGCAAGTTTGCCCTTGCGCCACCGCCGATGCGCCGCATTTACAATGCGGCGTGCCGTGGCGCACGGATGGGTAGATGCGTGTCGCATCCCCCGACGTGAGCAGGCGGCGCATTGCTGGAGTCGCGCCGCAAGCGCGACGCGGCTCCAGCAAGGCTCGGGGGTGCCCTATGCCTAACATGCTGCGTCAATCCTTACGCCTGCTTCAAGCAGGCGCAGGGTTTTGACGCAGCATGGGCGTAAAGTGACTCAGTGAAATCTTGTAGATTTCACTGCGTCACTTTTACGAGGCGTACCTGCGAGGGAACGCCCACCCTGCGCCGGGAACGCCCACATGAAACCTGACGCAGGTTTCATGTGGCGCAGGTTTACAACGTGACGCATCTCCCTAGATGCATCACGTTGTAAATATTGCGCAACGTGGCGCATGTTTATGCGCGCCGCTGCGTCACATAAGTGACGCAACGGCGGCAAAAAGTGGCGCAAGGGCTCGTGAAATCTGCCCCCTTATCTTAATTTCCTTGGACAGTTATTCCGTGTTCTTAACACAATGACTACAGAAAACGGAGAATTAGACCCGCTGGCACAAGTAGGTCAGTCAGATGAGGAAGATGCCAATGCAATACATATTGCACCCAATGTAAGACATACACTCACACTTAAATTCCTCAAACATGATGTACCAGCCAGAGGAGGTATAGTAATATCCGTGATAGAGGCACACGAAGATTTCCAAACAGAGGTGTTCTATTCATGGGTTACATTCCCAGCAGCAAATGCTATAACAAGAACGTTTCATTATTATACACATGAAGAAGTCCCAGCGGTCTACACTCCGTTTGAGGAGACTGAAATTCCGCTTACCTACCAGGAACATAATTTCTGGTTTAATGGCACCCTACCCCACTCAAGAAGAAGAGCAAGACTCGGTCCATTAGGAAGACCAGGAGCAACATATCCGATATTAGCGACCTACGCACCACATCCTGACATTGACACAATGCCAAATGATGAATTGCTTTTTCAACACAAAGAGTTGATAAAACTTTACAGAAACATGACACAATTCGTCATGAGGACACTTGCGGTCCAACCAACAGTAATTACACCAAATACAGCTCCTACACAGATCACAGCTACTAAAATTACTCCACAAACATTACACGCGGTAATGGGTAAAATGCCCACAAAACGTGAACAAATTCCTTTCTGGGTAGCTCAGAAAATAACCCAGTTAGAAGCAGTATTCCCAAATACCACACCATTTGAAAAACACAGATGGGTCGATTCCGATCTCGGCTGGAAGCGCACCTAACAGCATTCGTCCGGAAAAACACCAAGCCGAACGCGTGTTTCACGACCGATTCGGACAATCATCCGAACGAACAAGTACGATGCGCATAACAGCCCAGATTCCGAGCGAGCCGTACTCACCCATTTCAGCTCCTGTTCCCCGCCCGAGCCGGATCCTTAAACGTCCAATCGAGTCGCACGGAATCAAATACACAGCACCTTCCGGCTGGACTAGTACGATGCGCATTCCGTACGCGCCTAACCCGTTGCTACGCCCGGCACGTCAGAGCATCCGGGAGAGCTGTACATAAGCTCCGATTCGCGCCACAAGACGATCCACGGCTACGAGACGAACAAGCCAGCGACGAGTACGAGTCGAAGCCACGAGAAACCCGAACGAGACGAACAAACCATGAATCCCATCGCGCAGGTCCTACCAATACTCTACATCTATTGCCGGGACCGGTACGGACGCGTACGGCGAAGACGGTAAGTCAAACACCCACTACACAAACAAACCACACGTACCCAACATATGTCACACACACATAGGGATGCAGAAATGACGTACACCAGCAACAGCGGAACCATAGGGGCGGGATGGCTACCACCAATGCCATACACACCCATAGGGGGATGGATGCCTACCACTACCACCACCCCTACTCAGGGGGGCCTGGATGCCTACCACTAACACCACCCCTACTCAGGGGGGGCTGGATGCCTGTCACTACTACCATCCCCACTCATTAGGGGATGAATTCCTACCACTACCACCACCCCTACTCAGGGGGGGGCTGGATGCCTGTCACTACTACCATCCCCACTCATAGGGGGATGGATTCCTACCACTACCACCACCCCATCTCAGGGGGGGATGGATGCCTGTCACTACTACCATCCCCACTCATAGGGGGATGGATTCCTACCACTACCACCACCCCTACTCAGGGGGGGCTGGATGCCTGTCACTACTACCATCCCCACTCATAGGGGGATGGATTCCTACCACTACCACCACCCCATCTCAGGGGGGATGGATGCCTGTCACTACTACCATCCCCACTCATAGGGGGATGGATTCATACCACTACCACCACCCCTACCTAGGGGGGGCTGGATGCCTATCACTACTACCATCCCCACTCATAGGGGAATGGATTCCTACCACTACCACCACCCCTACTCAGGGGGGGGGCTGGATGCCTGTCACTACTACCAACCCCACTCATAGGGGGATGGATACCTACCACTACCACCACCCCTACTCAGGGGGGCCTGGATGCCTACCACCACCACCACCCCTACTCAGGGGTGCCTGGATGCCTGTCACTACTACCATCCCCACTAATAGGGGGATGGATGCCTACCACTACCACCACCCCTACTCAGGGGGGCTGGATGCCTACCACCACCACCACCCCTACTCAGGGGGGGCTGGATGCCTGTCACTACTACCAACCCCACTCATAGGGGGATGGATGCCTACCACTACCACCACCCCTACTCAGGTAGGGCTGGATGCCTGTCACTACTACCAACCTCACTCATAGGGGGTTGGATGCCTACCACCAACACCACCCCTACTCATGGGGGGCTGGATGCCTGTCACTACTACCATCCCCACTAATAGGGGGATGGATGCCTACCACTACCACCACCCCTACTCAGGGGGGCCTGGATGCCTACCACCACCACCACCCCTACTCAGGGGTGCCTGGATGCCTGTCACTACTAGGATGCCTACCACTACCACCACCCCTACTCAGGGGGGGCTGGATGCCTACCACCACCACCACCACCCCTACTCAGGGGGCCTGGATGCCTGTCACTACTACCATCCCCACTAATAGGGGGATGGATGCCTACCACTACCACCACCCCTACTCAGGGGGGCTGGATGCCTACCACCACCACCACCCCTACTCAGGGGGCTGGATGCCTGTCACTACTACCAACCCCACTCATAGGGGGATGGATGCCTACCACTACCACCACCCCTACTCAGGGGGGGATGGATGCCTGTCACTACTACCAACCTCACTCATAGGGGGATGGATGCCTACCACCAACACCACCCCTACTCATGGGGGGCTGGATGCCTGTCACTACTACCATCCCCACTAATAGGGGGATGGATGCCTACCACTACCACCACCCCTACTCAGGGGGGCCTGGATGCCTACCACCACCACCACCCCTACTCAGGGGTGCCTGGATGCCTGTCACTACTAGGATGCCTACCACTACCACCACCCCTACTCAGGGGGGGCTGGATGCCTACCACCACCACCACCCCTACTCAGGGTGGGCTGGATGCCTGTCACCACTACCATCCCCACTCATAGGGGGATGGATTCCTACCACTACCTCCACCCCTACTCAGGGGGGGCTAGATGCCTGTCACTACTACCATCCCCACTAATAGGGGGATGGATGCCTACCACTACCACCACCCCTACTCAGGGAGGCCTGGATGCCTACCACCACCACCCCTACTCAGGGGGGGCTGGATGCCTGTCACCACTACCATCCCCACTCATAGGGGGATGGATTCCTACCACTACCACCACCCCTACTCAGGGGGGGCTGGATGCCTGTCACTACTACCATCCCCACTAATAGGGGGATGGATGCCTACCACTACCACCACCCCTACTCAGGGGGGGCTGGATGCCTACCACCACCACCACCCCTACTCAGGGGGGGGCTGGATGCCTGTCACCACTACCATCCCCACTCATAGGGGGATGGATTCCTACCACTACCACCACCCCTACTCAGGGGGGGCTGGATGCCTGTCACTACTACCAACCCCACTCATAGGGGGATGGATGCCTACCACTACCACCACCCCTACTCAGGGGGCCTGGATGCCTATCACCACCACCACCCCTACTCAGGGGTGCCTGGATGCTCTGTCACTACTACCATCCCCACTAATAGGGGGATGGATGCCTACCACTACCACCACCCCTACTCAGGGGGCTGGATGCCTGTCACTACTACCAACCCCACTCATAGGGGGATGGATGCCTACCACTACCACCACCCCTACTCAGGGGGCTGGATGCCTGTCACTACTACCATCCCCACTCAAAGGGGATGGATTCCTACCACTACCACCACCCCTACTCAGGGGGCTGGATGCCTGTCACTACTACCATCCCCACTAATAGGGGATGGATGCCTACCACTACCACCACCCCTACTCAGGGGGCTGGATGCCTGCCACTACTACCAACCCCACTCATAGGGGGATGGATGCCTACCACTACCACCACCCCTAAACATAGGACGGGAAATGCATGACACAACCAGCATACTCCAACATAAGGAATGTCTGAAAATACATCCCACCAACACCATGACAGTCTGTGTCAAATGCCCACAACACTGAACATGTCATTGAGCATACAATGTGACCCCCTATCACATGTGTCACACATAAATGTGTGTGGCCTCCACAATGCAAGCAGACCATGACCACTGTGGCAATGGGGTATAACACCCCATCATCACAGTGACCAAAAGGTAAGTCTGGGGTCCATAGCTGAAGCCCAATTGAACAGTGTGGCAATGGGGTCTAAACACCCATCACCACAGTGACCAAAAGGGAAGTGTGGGGTCCATAGCTGAAGCATATTCTGAACATTGTGGCAATGGGGGTCTAAACACCCATCACCACAGTGACCAAAAGGGAAGTGTGGGGTCCATAGCTGAAGCACATTCTGAACATTGTGGCAATGGGGTCTAAACACCCATCACCACAGTGACCAAAAGGGAAGTGTGGGGTCCATAGCTGAAGCACATTCTGAACATTGTGGCAATGGGGTCTAAACACCCATCACCACAGTGACCAAAAGGGAAGTGTGGGGTCCATAGCTGAAGCACATTCTGAACATTGTGGCAATGGGGTCTAAACACCCATCACCACAGTGACCAAAATGGAAGTGTGGGGTCCATAGCTGAAGCACATTCTGAACATTGTGGCAATGGGGTCTAAACACCCATCACCACAGTGACCAAAAGGGAAGTGTGGGGTCCATAGATGAAGCACATTCTGAACATTGTGGCAATGGGGTCTAAACACCCATCACCACAGTGACCAAAAGGGAAGTGTGGGGTCCATAGCTGAAGCGCATTCTGAACATTGTGGCAATGGGGTCTAAACACCCATCACCACAGTGCCCAAAAGGTAAGTGTAGTAATGGTAAAAGCTGCAAATGCCAAACAGCATGGATGATTCCTGGTCACAGAACAACAAACACATCTGTGGCATAGTAGTGCTTGTGTCCCATAGCAACATACATTGGGTGAGGCAAACAGTGCAGTGCAAATAAGATATACCTTTGGCCATGTGCAGACAAACATCACCCATGGGGGCTGACATTGTCAACCTTCCTCAATAACACAATGACAGAAGTGACCATTATAATGCAGCCCCACATATCTGCACCAATGGACACACAAATGTAGATATCCTTTGGAGACTGTAGATGTCAGGTGAACAAATACCATACCATGGCAGCAATGGGACATACAAACCATGATCATTGTGCTGACTGATGACTTAGGAGTCCCAGGGACAGCAGGGGAAAGCCAACAAACAACATACAGCCAATGGCACACTAAAGATATGCCAATGCAGTGGTGCAGATGCACAAACACAAACAGGCAGCCTCACACTGCAGATCAAACACAACAGGTGATGGGGGTGTGCCAGTGTCCCCAGGCAACCACACAACACATGAGGAGGCCTGAATCACAATTACACAGATGTGTATACAGTGCCACACAAAAGTAACTCATGGATCGGATTCCCTATGTGGGCAAACAGGCATTGTTAGATGAGAGGGAGCCCAAATTACACATGTCACACAAGCTTGTAGGAACAGCAAATAACACAGCAAGAGACAGACCCACCACAGCACTACCCCCAGGGACCCCATCATCGTGGTGACCGTGGCCTGCATGATGATCCCACTGTGATGACAAAGCTAGATGTCGTTCACACTGTGAACCACAGTCATGTGTCCTGAGCAACAAACTACCATCACACCTACACAAGCACAAATCAATCAGCACGGCCTGTCAGCCAAGGCCAACATGGAGGTAGGGGTCTAGCCATGCAACAACTTTCATTTGCACACACTCAACACCGCACACCTTGATCTCCAACAATGTGCAGCAGTGAAGCTCACATGGACTGGTGACATTGCACATGCACCCATGACAATCCCAGGGGTGGTGGTGGGAACTAAGGTGCAGAAACCCATCACACATGGCCAGTCAACAAGACTCGTGAATGTCTGACACACTGCACAGTACGCTGTACATGGGCATGACGTCAAATCCACCACAATCAATGTGATCCCGGACACAGTCACACACCAATGAAGAAGTCAAGGTCACCCACAAAGAACACACATAGACAACTTCCAACATTGCATCTCTGACCCAGAGGAGTGGCAGCAGTCACACACACAACGTGTCACAATCACTGAAAGCTAACACAAACTGTAAATTACATGACTTGTGTAACCAACAAGTGCCAAGGGGAATCCTGACTGTGTCTCATCTGCGTTTGCCCACAAACTCAGCCCTGACAGCAAACACACCTATGGATGACACCCTGAAGACCAGTAATGTGCCATGCACCCACATCCCAGAGAACCCAGTGCGAAGATTTGGGTGGAACATAAGTCAACTCAGCAAGCATCACAAACAGGAACATCACTAGGGATCCCAGCCTGTGTTGCAAAACGGAAGTGAACACACACAGACATGCTCACACAACACACACCTTGGGCTCAGGCAATGTCACAGAATTACACACTGCCATGAGGGCACTCCACTCCTGTGTAAAGAAAGCTGTGCCATACGTTGTCTCTGCAGGGCTCTATCATATCAGCAGTACACTTGGTCACTCAGTCAACAATTAGCACAAAATGAAGGCTCTCGTCACATCAGCCTGGTCATGGCAGTGTCACCGACACCATCTGCAACACACATGTATAGCAAGTTGCACTGATAACACAAATGAGTCCTTCTCCATTGATGCCCAAACTTGCATGTCCAGTGGAGATGGTAACACGGTCAGGGAAATAGACAAATTGAACAATGGCAAGCACAACAGATGTGCAGGGGTGTAAGCCACAGATGTGATATTGCAAATAAATGTAGGAAATCCCATTGCCAAATATTGAAAACATGACACCCTCTTATTGCTGCAAAGGATGACATGGATACACACCAGAATAGGACACATTCCCCCTGGACCACATGGGGTCCTGCACAGTAACACTTCATTTCCCTGATATCAAAAATCACCATCAGTGCAGCAAGGGCACGGTTAGCATCATCAACATCATGTACATCAGAAGCAAAACCACTAGAGAACAGAAAGTAGCTTTATTCAGCATTTGTGTGTGAAGAAGTGAAAGTCCAGAAATATAACAAAGACCAATGGCCAGTCCATAACAAGAGTCCAAACAGGGTGACAGTTCCAGATGTCACCCTTTGCATGCCTGCACAGCTACACACCAGGGACATTCCCCTCGGAGGGGCATACGGGTGGCAGGCCAGGCACCGCAGGGACAGGATCAGGGCTCACCAGAAGGAGGCAGGGAAGGGGTGGTGGGTGCTGGAGAGTCACTGACAACTGCAGTGGAGGCGTCTGACATGGTGTGTGCCGGCACAACTGGGGGGCATGAGTCATATGGTGTGGGTGCCGGCACGACTGCAGTGGGCCGTGCAGATGGAGTGGACAGGTTCCCCACTGCAGTGCCCAAGTCAGACAGGGTGGTAGTGGACTCCACTGTAGTGCCTATCTCCAGGGGAGTAGAATGGGGTTCAGGTAAGGTGGGTAGGACAGAGGGGGAGGACACGCTCTCCACACCAGTGGCACAAACAAGCGCAGCGGGGGGTGTGGTGCTGGAAGAGCAAGTGGTAGGGGGAGAAGGCCGGATCTTTCTGGGGATGGTGTATCTGTGGGTGGGGGAACCTGGGGCAGGGTGTGGTGGGGGAACCTGTGGAGTGGGGGCCTGAGGGATGGAGGAAGGAGACTTGGTGGTTGAGCTGCAGGGTGGTGGCGGGGTCTTGCTCTTCCGGGTCCGGGGGACTTGCGGATGGGGGCCTCAGTCTGTCTGCGCCTGGGGGAGGGTGTCCGGGGGTGAGGGGCACTCCCTCTGTGTGAGTGGACTTCCTCTTCCCCTGTATGCTGGATCAGCTGGATTGGAGGGAAGAGGCCGAGGTCACAGAGGAAGAGCTGCTGTGTAGGTGGGGTTGCAGGTGAGGCAAGGGAAGGGGCCTTGGAGGGAGAGGTATCGGAGGACTGCGGAGTGACTGTGGATGCCTGTGTGTGTGTATGTACCCCTTCCCCTGTGGGTGTGGTATCAGTCCCCTGAGGATGCCTGCGTGCACGTCTTGTTTTTGTAGTGGGTGTGTCTGTGCTGCTCGTGTCTGTGTGTTTGGGTGAATGTGCAGGTGTGCATGTGCTTGGGACAGGTAGGGTGCCAGGAAGTGTGGATGGGGCAGAGGTAGGAGGGGTGAGGGACTGTTGGAGGAGGGACACTGCTGCCGTCAGGGAGGAGTCCATGGACCTATTGCTCCTCTGTAGGGCAGACATGCCCGATGAGATGCCCTCCATGAACGACACCAGCTGAGTCAACAGAGTGGTGTGGGCATGGAGGACACTCAGCATTGCTGTCTGCCCTACATGGAGCTGGCGAAGTAGGTACACAGACTCCTCACTCAAGCCAGCAGGGGACACAGGGGCAGGGGCTGCGGTGCCTGGCACGAAGGAGACATGCTCCCGAACACGGGAGCCTCCACGGACCTCTGGAATGGGAGCCGATGGGAGGGCGGTGGTGGTGGCGTTGACAGCAATAGTAGCTGGGGTGTGGTGGCTGCTGACACCCGCCTCCACAAGGGAGTCATCCTCTGAGCTGCTGTGGTCCTCAGCTGAGGTAGATGGTGCTGAGGACTCCTCGGTGTGGCTCCCCTCGCCCTCCGTGCCACTGGGTCCCTCCGACCACTCATCAGCTGCTGACCCAGTCTGGCTCTGCAGCTCCTCCTGGTGCGTGGAGCTGTCCCCTCCTGTGGCCGTGGATGTATCTGCAAACAATTAGGGAAACAGACAGACATCAGTCACCTGCACTAACCGCACAAAACCACAGTAAGTACAGCACATTACAGAGCAAGCCCTGGCATCCTTAGTTGAACATTGCCAAAAGTGCCCAAACAGAGTAGGAGAAACCAATTGTCAGTCTGATGGTCAACCATGGCACTCACATCCCTCCTGGCCTTGCACCCATCGGTCTGGTGTCTGTCAGATGGCAATACCCCAGTGTGGACACATGCACCACCTACACAGTAGTTGGACAGTTCAGAGAACACGGTGAAGTATGTGAACATGCACACATCACAACTCTTGCCACTGAGTCAGTACAGGTGTCCGGATAAAGGGATGGCCAGAGTCTATTTTGAAATGCATGTGATGCATACCAGCACCAGACACCATGATGCACCCATGTCCTGATAGTCAATGCCACAATGGGATGCATGTAGCACATGTCACTCCCCTGCAGGATCACTCTTAGGAAGTTTAACGCCATGGCACAGGCATGCCTGCAAAGTCATACATCACTGTCTCCAGTCACATGGGCAGGGCAGCCAGACAACAACAGTCTGCACTGTGTCACAATCCTAGGTCATGGGGAATGCAAGTCCTGTAGCTGACAAGTGCACATGTCCATCCCCCACAAACCACATCATCTGAACTCTCATTTGTCCACGTCATACCAATTGGACATATGGGAGACATGAAACCCAACCCTCGGAACCTGAGCACCTCACAATCTGCTGTGAATGGGAAACAGCTGCCTGAACTTCACAGTCGCATACCCCAGTATGCACGGTCAAGTGATCAAACACCTATATGTCACACAAGTATCGTCTCCTATGGTCACATCTCCGGTGGCATGCTGAGCCCTAACCGATAAACACCCCAGTAGTCCTGACAACGAAGCCACAGCACAATGACACAGAGGCAGACACCTGAGGGAACATTTCACTGAGCACAACGTGTCAGCTGATACACGGGAGTGGGAGTACAGAGTGTATTGTATGGCCTGGAGTAGGCATGACTGTCCTGCTCCACGTGAAAGAGGGATGAGCCCTGGACAGTAGGCAGGTGGCTAAGCATGTGTGACACACTTGATATACATACTCCTGAGGCCCAAACATTGTTCCCACCCGCAGCATGGGTGTGTGCCAAATACCCCAGGCACGTGTGGTGAATCAGATCAGCAATTGGACCACATATCAAAGTAACACGCAGATTACATGTCAGAACTCAGGCATTGTGTAAGCAATGGACCCACCCATCAAGCCCACCACAGAGTTACGGGAACAAATGCTGTCCCCCACCTTGAGCTAAGCAAAATGCAAGGACACAGTACCCAAGTGACACAATTTCCTGACTGTAAGGGCCACACCTGGGTATCAGATGAGGAGTGGGCAGTGCACAATTGAGGGACATGGGTCCTGGACCACATAACTGATGTACTGTTGAAGTTTAACCAGGCCAGAGGAGGGCACATAGCATGTCAGACAAAGCTCACAGTGCAGTCATGGACTCACCCCCTCCTTGCTGCTGTCTGCCGTTCAGCTGCCCATCCAGATCAGGGAAGACCACCACCAGGATCCTGAGCATGTGGGGGGTCAGGGTCCGGTGTCCGACCCTCCTGCGAGGAGGCGACAGCTTCAGCTGGACCCTTGCGATCCTCCGGGTCCAGCCCCGAAGATCCTGCCACCTCTTCTGGCAGTTGGGGATCCGGCGCTTGTAGACCCCCACAGACCTTACTGCCCGGGCGATGTCCAGCCATATTTCCTGCTTCTGGTGGGCATCAACCTGTGAGGATGACAAAGTGTAAAGGCCATTACTACACATGCAACAAATCCGTGCATCACATATTTGGATATACATGTCTCAATCACAGGGGCACATGATGTACACGGGCAGTGCAAGGATGGCTAGGAATAGTTTGCCAGCAGTTACTACATGGTATCATTGCCTGGGAAGTCAAACCTTGTTTAAATGCACTGTTACTGCACTATACCTGTTCAGTGCATGTAACTACACACTATGGGGGGTGACAACTACTCAGTGAGCCTGCTAGCCAGTGGCGTGCAGGCTGTAAGTCTGGCTAGTCAGACAACATGCACATTTGTAAGGCAGTGGACAGCACACTCACCTGCTCCCCTGGTTTCCCATACAGCTTGCTGTACTGTGGAAGGAGGCTGTCCAGCAGGGCCTGGTTCTCCTCAGTGCTGAAGGCTGGGGCTCTCTCCACAGTACGTGCCATTGCAGGATCCAGAGGATGCAGAGACAGCAGCAGTAGTGGTGGCAGATGTCGTCCTGGAGCATGTAGTGCAGGCAAGTGAGCTCTCAGGGGTACAGCCAGCATTATATGTGTGCTGCTGAGCCAGTTACTGTCCCATGTGTCCAAAGTGATAGGTCCAAGTCGTTTGCATCTTCTGAATCTGGCCAATCCATGGAATTGCACCACTTACACACGCCCACAGCATCCTTCAAAAGTTCAACTTCATGACACCCATGAATTTGCAACATTGTTGTGGGTGGCCAACTGAATTCACAGCATCAGACTCGTTAAACTTTCGAAAACGCGTCCGTTGCCATGCCAGGCCATAGCCAATGCGTGCGCACCGATCGGTCCATTGCTGTACAACGCGTACCCGGTCACATCGTATGCAATGGCCAATTCGTGCGCACCGATCGGTCCATTGCTGTACAACGCGTACCCGCTCACAACAGATTCAATGGCCAGTGCGTGCACACCGATCGGTCCATTGCTGTACAACACGTACCCGCTCACAACAGATTCAATGTCCAGTGCGTGCGCACCGATCAGTCCATTGCTGTACAACACGTACCCGCTCACAACAGATTCAATGGCCAGTGCGTGCACACCGATCGGTCCATTGCTGTACAACGCGTATTCCGGGTACAACGCGTACCCGCTCACAACAGATTCAATGGCCAGTGCGTGCACACCGATCGGTCCATTGCTGTACAACGCGTACCCGCTCACAACAGATTCAATGGCCAGTGCGTGCACACCGATCAGTCCATTGCTGTACAACGCGTATTCCGGGTACAACGTGTACCCGCTCACAACAGATTCAATGGCCAGTGCGTGCACACCGATCGGTCCATTGCTGTACGACGCTTCCCTGTACAGGTCACTCGCATATGTCACCATGCTTGTCACTGGTGAACGTATGCCAGTAACATATACTTGCCAGGGACTCAGGGGCACACCTACAACACCACAGCCTGTCCACACTGTATCCTAAGACATGTAAGGCTGCATTACCTTTTCTGTGTATGGGGGTCAACATGTGGTTTTTGGGGTGGCACTTGGGGCAGCCACTCCCAGGCTGTGCACGTGTTCATGGGGACAGGATCCTTGGTGTGTTGTGCACATGACCACTGTGATGTGCAACTGTTCATTTCAGAGCATGTGGCATGGTCACATTTCACGGTTGTGTATGTGTATGTCATGTCACATACCCCCTGAGTCCCATGTGGGACGGTATGTACGTCACAGGGTGACCCATTGCCACAATAGTGATGGCCCTCCACAGTCTGTGTGCATGTTGTGTTTACAATGTCTCTGATTCCATGTGCGCAATGGGAGACAGTCTCCACATCCACGTTTTTTGTGCATGGACTTTGATGTTGTGCGTGTGTGTGTCACAGACGTCCATGTCTGTCCTGCCGAGGCAACAGGGACCACTACCTGTGGGGGTCATGGTTATTTTGCTGTGGTGTATTCATGATGCACCATGTCATGCCAGTGTCCATGTGGCAATACAGGGTCCCTGGGAATCTACCTGTCAATGAGCTGTGATGCCTGGGGCACATCTGTCCTCACATGTCACTGTGTGTGTGTTTGCAACGTGACAGCAGTACATGGGTACTGTGACACAGCCTAATGATATCCCATAGCACAACCTGGGACTAGTTGAGGACACATGTTGAACTGTGATGTTAGATGTTGTCCATTTCGGTGCCATACATGTCCTTACGGAACGGCACACACATCATGTACTTGTGTCTCGTAATGATGTATCATGTGATATTGAGTCTTGTCTATGCCACATATGTGGGGTGACTGACAATCTTTCTTTCTTCACCTATGCACTGCAGGGCACCAGCTGTCCATAGACCATTCCCTGACCTTGCAACGATGGTGGAACGTGACTGCATCCGACGGTACTGCTTCACCAGGCAGCTGATTGAGGATTTGGCAGTGCGCTTGGCCCCACATTTGCAACCTGGCCGGCCGTATCCTACAGCGCTGACCCCCAAGGTGAAGGTGATGGCAGCCCTACACTTCTTTGCCACCGGTACCTTTCAACACACTGTGGCGTCTGCTGGTGGGATGTCACAGACTATGTTCAGCCGTGTGCTACGCGATATTTTGGAGGCAATGTTGAGATGCCTGAACCAGTACATCTATTTCCCTAAACGTCAACAACTCACTGACGTCAAGAGTGACTTCTATGCCCTGGGGAGGATGCCACATGTCATTGGCTCCATTGATGGGACACATGTGGCTTTGGTACCACCACAGGCACATGAGCAGGCATACAGGAACCGTAAACATTATCACTCGATCAATGTTCTGGTGGTATGTCTTGCAGATATGAGCATCTCACATGTATGTGCACGTTTCCCTGGTTCGGCACACGATGACTTCGTGATGAGGAGTAGTCGCATCCCGAGGATGATGTCACAGATGCGGAACCAGCGTGCCTGGCTTGTCGGTGTGTACTGACTTTGTACCATTGTGTGTGTTCTGCTATGTTGTATTCCGCACTCTTTTCCAACTCAGCTAATGTGCAATTGTCTGTCTGTAGGTGACTCCGGATACCCCAACATGCCGTGGTTGCTGACACCCCTCAGGAACCCTGTGACACCAGCCTAGATGCGCTACAATGAGGCACATGGTCGGACCAGGAGAGTGATCGAGCGGACATTTGGTCTCCTGAAGAGCCGCTTCCGCTGCCTGGACAAGACAGGAGGGGCCCTCCCATATGCCCCAGCAAAGGTGTGCAAGATTGTCATCGTCTGCTGCATGCTACACAACCTGGCAGTGCGGAAGGAGTTGCCTCTCATCCTGGATGACGATGACCAACATCCGCCACCTGTGGAGGATCCTGGCCTGGGCCACGATGCCAGTGATGATGATGATGATGAGGGTGATGTCCGCACACAGCTCATCACCAACTTCTTCAGGAATTTCTGGTGACAGCGGACTTGAATGATTATATCACGGTGGAACCACCAGACAAAAGGGTGAGTGTCCCACATAAGTTACATGAAATAACGTTCCGGATGGAGGGGGACAAGCCCAGGAAAGTAAAAGGTCTCTTTTGGAAGAACTTATCATCTGGATATGACATCCTGTTAGCCGAACAACATTGCCCGCCAGCATTCGTAATGGAGTGCCCTAGGGGAGAAAGTATAATTTTTCCTGCATTTTCCGACCATGTTCCCGTTCACCTTAAGCATACATATGCACGGTAGTGGGCAGTAGCCCAAGCTCCAGCATTGTACAAAATTCACGCTGGGTGGGATGAGGATTCAACCTACCATGTGTTCCCGTTAAAAGTTTCACCTAATGCTCAGAGGCAATACCCAATAAAGCAAGAAGCTAAAAAACAGGTCAGGGAGATCTTAGATCAACTTGAATACCAGGGGATCATTGAAAAATGTACCTCTCCAATTTACAATCCTTTGTTTCCCATCTCTAAACCCGACAATACATATCGTCTAGTTTTAGATTACAGACATTTAAACTCATGCACAAAGACATTTGCTGTCCAAAATGCACATAGTGCCGCATTAATGAATAACATTGTGCGGAAAAAATACAAAACACTTGATATCTCAAATGGATTTTTCTGCCAAAATATAGCGCCTGAAAGCAGGTATCTGACCGCATTCTCAGCGTTAGGGTCTCAGCGACAATTTTGTCGACTCCCCAAGGGTATAAGAATAGCCCCGGGTATTTTCAGGAAGGGTAACAGAGTTACTTCAAAAATTTGATGAAGAAGCGTTGTCCTATGTGGATGATATTTATCTAACGGACGACGACTTAAAGAGGCACTTGACCAGGGTAAGCACCATTATTATGGGATTTGCCACTGAGGGTTACAAATGTAACTTTAAAAAATCAAAAATAGCCCACCTTAATGTCCTATTTTTGGGATATGAGCTGTCAAGTGAAGGGAAAAGCCTAGCAGCAAACGTTTTAGAAAAATGTGCGCTGCTCCAGCCTCCAAAATCATAAAGAAATTTACAATCAGTACTGGGATTCCTAAATTTTGGCGGAACATACATTTTAGATTACGCACAAAGGGTAAAACCTTTCTATGATTTAATAAAACCTGACTTTTCTGCCAGAAAGTGGACACAAGAACATACTAATTTTCTTCGTTCACTCCAGGAAGACATGATAGCTTCCAAACACTTGCAAACACGCGTAAACGTACACCATTTGGTGATCCGTATAATTGCGGGTCAATGCGGGTACACTTACTTAACCTTCAATGAAGGAGAAACAGTACCAATCGCATACAAATCACACCTGTACACAAATGCAGAAATGCGTTTCACTTCAACAGAAAAAATCCTGACAGCTGTTCAGTCCGCTGTAGCAAGAGAAAGAGCACTGGCACAGGGGAAACGCATTATTGTCGTAACCCCGGTACCGGCTTTAGAAGCGGCTACAAAGGCTAGCATTCCAAACATGAAAGCCTTACATCCAAGATGGATACAATGGGCTAATTCTCTTACTGCAACGGACGTTGAATACAGATTTGATCCAAGTTTTAAAACACAGGCATTCCTGCAATATGAACACGAATATCCTCTACCAAATGAAATCTTGCCTCTCAATCAGTATGAATATATTATTTATACTGACGGATCTGCGCAACCGGCCATAGGAAGTAAGCAGCAATATAGCACAGCATGTGCTATAGTTAAAGGTAGCATGCAGGATGGAAAGTTCTATCCGAGTTGCACAAAAACGCAATCGCTAGGAGACTGCACGGCACAGTTGTCAGAGTTAAAAGCACTGATACTAGCACTTGTAAATACGGATCACGAATTCCCCACACTAATCGTGTGTGATTCGTTTTACTGTGTTTAGTCATATAATGAATACCTATACCATTGGGAGCAAAACGGGTTTAAAGATGCGAAAGGTGGCACAATTAAGCATAAAATGCTATAGGAACAGGTAGCAGAGTTGAAAAACGAGCTACCAAGGACTCACGTGATCCATACACTGAGTCATCAACGTGATGGCGTTCACGTTGAAGGGAATTCATTGGCTGATGAAACCGCAAAGGGGGCTGTTTGCACGGCTTCCGTAGCTCCACTCACTCATTCCAAAATGAGAATAGATGGTGAGATTATGGTAGCTGTCATTGCTTCACGCAAAGGCAGCACAGCAGTACCTAAAAAATTTCAACTCAAATACTCCTACAAGTTAGATGCAAGTAACATTCCATATGCTCAGATTCCTGGAGTGGGGGATAGGGTAATACCAAATATGGATCGTAGGCAAGGTTTAATACTAGCAGCACACGAGGGTTTGGGCTCTGCGCACACAGGCGTTACAGCGACTATTTCTTTATTGAAACAGCGCTATAGATGGCCAGGGTTAACTAAGCAAACTAAAGACTATGTCTTGAATTGCGACATCTGCCAGCAGATGAAAGGCTCCACTGTAGCAAAACCCGCACAGACGCCATTATTAAAATCAGACAAACCTCTTGCATGTGTGAACTCGGACCACTGCGGCCCCTTACAAACGGACGGGACTTACAAATATATCATGGTTGTAGTGGATTCCTTCTCGAGATTCCTATGGGTATGGCCTCAGCGCTCGGCTGACGCTCGAACTGTTATCAAAGATTTGCGAGTCTTTATCGGCACAAACGCAGTTAGCACGTTACATTCTGACCGCGGCCCTGCGTTTAGCTCTCGGGCTTACAAAGAGGCCATGGAAGGAATGGGCGTAGCATTGCGGTACTCCTCTCCATACCATCCAGAGGGAAATTCGGTTGTGGAGAGGAAAAACGGGGACTTAAAGCAATCTTTAACAGCTAGGGTATTAGTCAAGGGCGGTAGTTGAGTCAAACACCTTTATGGGGTACAGCGGGTGTTAAACAACCAGCCAAGAAACTCTCTAGGGGGTGTCACTCCATATTAAGTCCTCTTTGGGACACGAATGTGGGTACCTGATCTTGATTGTGAAGGCGCAGTGGCGGATGAAAAACCATTTGATATCCATGATCGTTTGGCTGTTTTAAGGGATCTAAATGAATCCAGGACAAAACAAAGCAATGTCCGACTAAAGCAGACCGCCACTGGGGAAGTCAAGGCAGACACGGCAAGACCTGTCTGAATCCCAAAATTCGGGGATCTGGTCAGAGAGAAAATTGCAAACAAAAAGGAATTTGGACCTTCATACAGTACACCTGGACCAGTCCTTGCAGTACAAGGAACAAGAACTGTACTTTTTCCGCCTCTTGCCGGGAAAAAGGAGAAAAGATTTGTCTCAATCGACTTGATCAAACCACACTATGTGGCCAATAATAAGCAGTAGGCCTCGTGGTCTCCACAGTAGCAAACGCCCTCCTCTCCCTACAATCCAAGAAGTTTAAACAGAAAGACTCATCACGTTTGAAGAACCACCTGTAAGGAATGAAGGACTAAGCAACAATGCTATGGAACTTGTTCCACTTGAACCAGACATTCAAATTCAAAACGAACATCTGATTAATTCACAAGTTGCAATTAGACCTAATACAGAAGTCTACATCAACATGCCTCGTCAAGAGCAAAATAACATTTCAACTAATCCCGATGCAATTCCTACAATTGATCGAACTGCTTCTGGCTATTTCATGAACTTTGATACGTTTTCTCTGGATCCAAACGAGCCGGAAACTACGCCAGCCAAAACACCATTCAAGCAGCAAATAAAGAACTTTCTTCACTTTCTAAAAAAGACATACCTGATATCGCCTTGGATTGAACTCTGGGTAATTTCTGGGATATTGTTTTTCTTTTCTGGCTTGGCTTAGTACTAACTTTTAGTATACTTATTAATGGACCCTATCTTCAACAAAGCTCCACAGCCCAAAAGGTCAACATACTACTGAAGCCACATCCATCATCACATCGTGAGCAAAGAGACTTGTCATCAGTGAACATTACAGCAGTTCCTATACCGGATGGTATAGTATGGGACAAGGTTGATTTTAACATATTCGGTCCGACCGAGCTTTTAAAAATTAATCATGTATTTAAAATTTCATTAAGTGATATCATTACCTCAAGTACATTTTCTGATGATTGGGACTCTGAAACAATTAATAACATTTTGTCTGATTTAGAGAAAATTGCATTTTCTAATAATGAAATGTTAGAGGGTTCTTCAGATTATGACAGATTGTACTGTTACCAATATTATGGTCATCATTTCCTGCACAAATCCATTTCACCTAGGAATGTTTTTGAGTACAATCAGTGGGAACATTGCCCAACACCACCTAAAAGTAGTTCACAAACGTTTGCACAAACATTTTCATACTTTTCAGGGTTTAACACCACAGATCCGGATGTATGATGTAAGAACGCGATCATTTAGATCGCGGTACATTACATCGCTGTTTTTACAAGGCAAGTCGTTACCACGACTTGCGCTGTAGGGCGCTGGACTTAGGAATAGTATGATTTACTATTCCAACTCCAGCCTACGTACAGTAGGGAAGGTGTTGGAATAGTAAATCACACTATTCCTTAGTGTAGAGCGCCCTCCAGTGCAAGTCATGGTAACGACTTGCGTTGTAAAAGCAGCGATCTAAATGTACTGCGGTGTTTTGACCGCGTTGTTAAGGTTGTTTCCCCACAGATCTAGCATCATATTACTGTAAGGTTGCACCAACACCAGCACTGAAAATTATGTTGACAAACACTCAACAGATTTACTCTGCTTCCTTTTTGGCCCAATTGTCTGAACAGGGTTTCAACCTATGGAAAGACAAAATTGACTTAAAATCAGTTTGGGGTTCAAGGGGCTGGCAAGTCCAGGGTACAGAGGCACTATTTAGAGCATGCCTCATTCCACAGCAGATGATCTTTTTAAATGATACTGTGCAACAGACATCCTGTCTTGGACTAGCCAAGAGCAAGGACCTGAACACCACTAGGTTTCCAACACCGACATATGGGGGGTGGCAGAATTCAACTACAAAAGAAGGGGCAACAGTGGATGACATCTTAAAGTACAATAGAACAGACCCAAATTGTAAACAGTGGGTGGTTTGGCCCTTAGACATGAATAGCTGTCATAAGCGATTCCTGAACATCACCGAGGGACTTAGTATCCATAGGCCAGACCCACGTTATGTATAGAGAGAACATCCAGGGGTAGTGACATCCTATAGTGTTGGGAAGTTGTGCCTCGGTTGGCTAGAAACCTCAACACTTGCAGAAGTGAAACAACACTTATCTTTACTCTCACTTGACATGGATCTTAGGGACTTTTTACTAGGACCCAGGAAAACACGTCATAAACGTTTCATATATGCAGGCATTTATGCTGCCTATAATGAAAACTGGAAGACTTTCCAACAAGAGGCCGCAGAGAGAATATGGGAAATAGACCGTATAAACTTAGAAAAAGCTTTAGCTGTGGTAGATAATGGGTTAACAACTTTGACCTTCAGGATATATTCATTGGGCAACATTGTATCTTCTGCTATCGACATACTGGAACAAGATTTAGCCATATTACAACACTGCCAATCTCAGTTACGTTCTATTATGTTATTAAGCTGGACGCTGCAATCTTTGCGTGCAGGCTTTGTGCCTTGGCGTTTTTTTAAACAGTACGTCTCTGTTTTCTGAATACAATCTAACAGATACACAGATAGAAATGGCACAAATGGGAGCTAAATATACAATTCTGCGTATTGAAAAACTGGACAGGCTACCATTCACAGTGGCGGAATCACCATCAACAGAATGGCTAATCCACGGCCATATCACTCTCCCGGTCACGACCTTTCAGTTTCAGTATTGCCTTGAGCAAAGGCAGGCAGGCAGATATGAAAAATTGGGTAAAGCATACATTAAGGAATCCTGGGAATTACCATATAGATTTTGATGCCGGAGTGGGGATCGTGAAGTGTTTCTGAGTGGTACAAACTTCAAGAACGCTTTAAGCGGCTCTCTCATGTGTCAGGACATTATTTTACACGGAGCTTGTAATGGTTCGGTGGCGAATCTGTCTTGCCACATGAAAAGAACTCCAGCTGCCGTGATCACACCAGTTTTCGAGTTACTCTCGAATGGGAGTTACTTGATGCTGAATGATCAAGGTTGCTGTGGCATGCTTCCGGGCATCGCCTATCTGGTCACCGTGAACGCCAGGGTTACTTGCTGTATGCAAGTATTGTTTCCCCCAACAAGTACAGTCAGGGAGGCGCCTTTGTGGCCTTCGTTAGAGATATCTTTTATAAAATTTGACACTTTGAGCAGAATGAAAGCCATGCTTTTACAGCAAACTGTACCCTTAACCTCCGTTCGAGAGACCTTTGATCTTCAAGTTGCAAGGACCTCGACCAAGATACAGGCACTTATACGTACAAACTGCCCCTTTCATTTAGTAGAAATGGTGGGTCGTATCTTTAACATGTCTGATACGAGTGGTATTGTACACCTATTTAAGACCATAGGGTCAGGTTTTCTAAGCACCTTCCAAACAGTCCTCGGAGTTATCCCAAATTTTATACACTCCGTATTTGGAAGCATCTTTGGAGGTTTACCTCTGATACTGCTTTTACTAGCTGGAATCTTGATCATCATTTTCCTGATACGCAATGGACGGCCCAATCACGAACGAAATGGCGAAAGCTCTTCTGGAACGTAGATATCGTGAGCGCATGGTACAACATCTGGACGCGCCTCGCCTACGAGAACTGAGTGCTTCTTGGTTCTTATCGTTTAGACTAGTCTGGATGGACTGCATCTTACCTGTTCTTTGATGCCTGTTTTGCGGTGAAAAATGCGTGTTGGACATTTGTCTGACACTCGAGTCGGAGACGCCTGCGGACTTGAACGCGAGGCTGGAACCGCTGAGGTTTCACGCTCGGCTGTGTCCCCAGCGTATTCCTATCCTGACGAATGCATTCCTTGAAAACCCGCAGGTGCCTTTTGCTACAACTGGGGTGAGCATCAGCTCAGCCACCACTAGCGCTGACACCAGCACAAGCGCTACAACTAGCACTTCGGGCACTGAGGTATCGACTACAGCACCGGCTGCCGATATGCCAACTATGGGCAGTACTGAATATCATCTGTGCTCCATCGACATACTGTGTGAAATATTACAATTCCCGTCCCCTACAGCAAGTGACTGTGATGTTGCATCTCCCAGCCAGGACACTTAATCTTCAATTGGCGCATCATGTGCTGGGAAAGAATTCGGAGTTTCCTTTTTCATTTTGACTCTGATTAAATTTAGAACATTTCCTACTAACTTGACACTATTGCTAGAGAAAGCATGGCCTTCTAGAACGCTTGTAAGAGTTTTAAATTCTATAAATGAACTCAGCTAGACCTTTAGCTTGAGTACAAATTCAAAAACTGACTCTACACATTTTTCCCCTCTTAGAAATGCTTTTAAAATTAAAAAAATGTTTTTATGGGGCTCACTGACAATTATATGCGCTACCACCTAGTATGAATTAGTAGTTTGCTGTCATTGTTTATTATTGTTGACTATTAAGAGGAGTGGGTGTTATGTTTCATATAGATGCCCTAATATAGGCATGGTTTGAGATGCCCTAATATAGGCATATTCTTTCACCTACATTAGTTCCCTCTTCTCCACAATAACGGGCGCTGAGGGCTGAACCTTATCTAGACTGTGGTTTGGGTACAGAAGGAGGGTTTCTTCCCGAACAATGGCCTCCTATACCATCTTCGATGTGCTCATCCAGTATGATTAAATATTCATAAGAGTTCTAGGAAACCAGGCAGGGGCTAGAATCCACCTGCATAAACATCTACGTAAACGGTTCATCCCATACATCATCTTCATACCCAACCATTGCCAACACAAGACACAAGGGATAAAGGTACTCTATACTTTTCAGTATAAATACAGCACCTCTTGCTATCAGTAGTTAGAGGGAACCGAGACTTCCAGGCCGACACACTGACCAGAGACGCTGAGGCTCCTGCATGCAGCGGCTCCAGCTGACAGTGGTCTAATCATCCCTTGCGGGGTGTCCAACTCAAGACCAGGACGAGGTCCCACACTCTCATTATTCAGGTAATGGGGTTTGACTAAATTCTAGCGGGATTCTTGGCTTCTTTCGCACCTACTCACATGCTAGGTACACTTAGGTACATCTAGACAGGCATCTTAGGAGTATGCGCTTTATTTTATAAATGCATTTTATATTCATGTATATGTTCATGACTATTGCAAAATGGTAGAACTGTACTATCCCTTTTTATTCACTGTACTGCTGATCATATATCTCTGCTACAGTTTAACAGTTGTCGCAGCACATATATTTTATACTAGAAGAACAACTGTGCAATAAATTCTTATTGTAAACACGCTCGACTGTTTCTTCTGTGTAACTCTCTGAGACCAAATGAGCAAGCACGAGTGACTGAGCGAAAAGTAGTACATTGTTTCCACGAGTCTCAGGAATCAGGGTTGTCATATTCTGAGGTTGCCAAAAACTAATCTCTCTGATAAAAAGGAGATTCTAGTGGCACTGTGAGCTAGCTAATGCAAACAGGCTAACATACGTGGTGGGGGTGCTCAGAATCAGTCTGCCACCAGGACCACAGTGTATGTTATCCAAAAGCGCAGGTCCTGCAGGGGTACTATAGGAATTACACTACACCATCAAGCGGGGGCAAAAAAGGGACTGTCAAAAAGTGACTTTAATTCCCTTAGGAAGCAATTGACAAAACTTCAGAAGAAACGGCTGAACAGAATTACAATAATATACAGCATGAAAATATAACTTTACTAAAGGAAGCATCTTTGGTTGATTTGAAGTAAATCGGTTCAGGTTTTTGATAAATCAGCATTAGAAAATAGATTTTTGTAGGCCTCAAAATGAGCCAACGATTTATAACGAAGATCTTTATATTGACCAATAGTCTGCAGATTGTCACAAAGCCAGGTTCACAGGCCATCCTTGAACCCAGATTTTAAAAAGAATTGACTAATCCAATTAGAAATGGGAGCATTTTCTCCTGGCGTCCATTTTGAGTCCACTAACCCAAGATGGATTTGTGGAACCGAAGCTCTCTTATTGGCTGACCGCAACTTGAAGGAAAATGTTGTGCCCCATGTCCTAATAAAATCGAAGAACTATGTGGTGGCAGGGTGCTAATTCCTTGATCCCTTAACTCAGGAATGAAGGGGCTAAAGGAAGCCTGTAAACGTTAAAATGAAAAAACAATTATTACAGGGTTTGCAAACCTCTTGGATGAGTTTGCAGCTCTGTGTGCCCTCACTGTGGTCTACAAACCAAGCTCCCAAGTGTTTCTGGGCCTATTAAGAAGTCGATGGATTGAGCAGACTGTCCAGCAAGAGTAATGGAGTTTGAGGATTGATTGACTTAAACCTGGGTCAATAAACATTTAAAAATGTAACACAAAAAAACAGGGGTAGGCTACAGTTCATGTTGAAGGCCAGGCACTGCTGCCAAAATCAATTGTGCATGGATGAATACTTTGTGCGGCATGGGTTGGCCATCTGTAGCAGGTTTGGGGCAGGGCCTGGCCTTTGGCCATGCCCAGCAGCCACCCCCAAGTCTATAAACGACCATGAGCAGTCGTGTGTGGGCACCCAAAAAGAGTTGGGAGGTGGGAGGAGGGTCTGGCATTCAAGCAGACTCTGCATCCAAACCCCACTGGTTAAGGCCTACAACCACACACAGTGGGGGTTTGCTGATCATGGTGGGTTAGGTGCTGGGCCTGGCCTTGGTACTTTTATTTCCACTTTGCCAGATAAGTATATCAGCAGGGATACAAAGTTTGATTCCCAGAGTAAATAGCTTTCAAGAAACTCTAGGGTCGATTCACTTTATTTGAACCCATAAGATGAAATCTACAGATTTCTATTAATTGTAGGAAGACAAACCAAGGACTGGAACATGGCTGGAACATGGTGTCATTGGAGCCATTTGCCAACAATTCCTATATCATTGTTTCTTGCCCTCATGTCCCAAAGCAATACATTTGTAATTCAAACATCAACTCAAGATCACTGAATCTCTCTTTTGCCTATGGGCAACTGTAATTGGTGGCCTTAAAATATAGAATGCTCCTATTGATTCACATACTCTATACTGCCCCATCTCCCTATTTCCATGCTCTGAAGGACTGATGTTTGTTTCTGGTGAGAGTTGTCAAATGTGTGCTATCAAGATGTTCATCGAGGGAAAAATGTAAGTAAAAGTATGTAAACTGATCCAAGTCAGAGGCGCAAAAGAGCTTCTGGTCAACTATTGTGTGACATGGGGCTGTTTAACCCTGATGTTTGAGGGACTGACCTATTGTTTGACCCAAAACTGAATTCCACAGACATCCCTTTAACACTTGATCCTCAGAGTAGTGAAGCGGAGGGATCCAAGGCTTACTCAGAGAGGTAGGTTAGGATGGATTTAGATATCAGACCTCATTCCAGCATGCAATAAACCAATGTCCAAAAGTGCCTAATCTTAAAAAAGAAAAAGAGCACTTTATTCTACTAGCACAATACTGCACGTTCAGGGTCACAGACATAGGTATCTAAACAATTTCTTCAAAGTAATCAGAATTCTGGATCGCCTGGCAGTGGTTGATCCCAATGTTGCACTAGTGTCCCTTTCGCCATGTCTCAGGCCCACTCCCACAGCCTCTGCAAGATCATATTCAGTACTTGTTCTGGTGCACTCTTCAACTTGTAGTCCAATGCTATCGTCCCCCAGCAGTCAGGACTGAATTTTAACATTGACCATTCCAGAAGGTTAGACTACACTATGTCCTAGCAATATATAGCTGCATATAAGTAACTGCATATAAAATAGCACACACCTGAAATAAAAAATAAAAAGTTAAACTAATCAGTGGGAGATGCACTTTTTTTTCATTGTTAAATCTCTACTGGTTTGTTAGACCTGATACTCTTGAGGTAGTGTTTCTCTAAACGTTTTTCTTTTTCCTCATGGATTTTGCTGATTCTCTTTTTGTAGCATTAGGACTCTGGGCACTCTCCCACTGTAATCCAGTGTGAAAGTGGGCCACACTGGAGGCTGTGGGAGCACATCTGTGCATTCCCCAGAGACTGCCATAAACATTGGCCATGCAACTGGGACAATAGACCTCTGCCATTCGAGGACTTGGCAGGATAGATTGGAAGGGAGAGATTCTGACACTTTGCCTCTGGGAAGCCAGATCATGGCCCCACTAAAGAATAAGATCTGCTTTCCAAGGCCTCATGGCAGACAGGACTAAATTTTAGGTGATACATATGTGGTTCAAAGGGGAACCCTCTGAACCACCTCCAACTTCAAAAGCACACTACAGTATAATACTGGTGCCATACTTCAGCAGGGCAGAGATACACTTGTGGGAACGTGGGACCAGACATCCTGGTCTGAGTGGTTATCACTGCCAGAGCAATCTGTTGTGCACAAGGAAGAGACTACCTTTGGAAGGGACTGTGCATTCTGCCAGAATAGTGGCTGGCCTGGGCTGACTACCTGCTGCTGTGTGAGGCCCTGAAGCGTGCTCTCCAAGGGCTTGTTGGCTTGCCCCGTGTTCGTTGTGGAGGTCTCAGGGATATCAAAGACCTCCTGTGAGTAACCTACAATGTCTACGTGTTTCACATGGAGAGTGGTACTCTCTCAAGTGCCTACTTCGTCTGCTGGATCCTCACTGCAGCATGGTGTGAGCATGGAACTAAGTATTGTGCCTGGAGACTGGATTGCCTTGTGTGGAGTCCCCATAGCGTGCTTGCATCTAAGGAGTGTGCACCTCCATTGTGGGGCCTCAGTACGCACAAGTATCATGTTGGTGATGAGCGTGTGGTGTCCTATCAACAGGTTGCGACCCTCGGAGGGAGGAAGCATCCGTAGTAGTGCCTCATTCTTCCTCGTGTGGTACTACTGAACTTGCCACTGTGTGTGTGTGTGTGTGGGACCGGATTGTCTGGTGCGACTCATATCATCGTTCACCGGAAGTTGTCCCTCATTCCAGAGAGGTATGGAGAACCCAACTGTGGGTTGATTGTAACCAGATTGTCTGGTGGGACTCCTATCATTGTGCACTAGACATGGTGCCTCATTCCAGGGAGGTACGGTGAACCCGACTCCTTTTTGATTGGGACTGGATTGTCTGGTGCGACTCGGATCATCGCGCACCAGACATTGTGCCTCATTTCCAGGGAGGCACAGAGACCCCAATTTACGATTTATTGTGACCGGATTATCTGGTGTGACTCGGATCAACGCGCACCAGATGTTGTGTATCACTTCCTGTGGGGTGCGGGGACAGCTGCACTCCCCATTCACCAAGTGTTACGTCTTTCCCTCGTGCGGCAAACCAACTGCCCTCTCCTCACCTGGCCAGATGTCTTTGTATAGCCAGGTAGTATTGCCCGGATGGGGCCTGGGTGGTAAGAGTAAGTGACTGGGCTGAGGAACACTTCCGAGAGCAATCGGAAGCATGTCGAGAGACTGTGTGATGCCCTCTGTGCTTCGCAGAACTGGGCTACCGTCGGAAGACAAATTGAGGGACCTCTTGATTGAACTGGGACAGTCTCTAGCCTGTTTCTGATACACATAAAGTGGGTGAACTTCCTGAGTGGTGGCCAACCCCCCAATTGTCCACTGTTGCCTGGTTACCCTGGTATTAACTCCAGCCTTCTCCTCTGGGCCCCTGACTAAGTGTGGCTCCAGGCCTTAAACTGGTGTAGTAAGGGGTGGGGGGGTGTTTACTCTAACCTGTGGGCAAAGTAATGAGGGGATAACTGAGAGGTGTGTGAGGGATTGTTCCAAGGGATCTGCATTCATATTATCAACTGGCCTGCCGGATATCATTTGCACCGTGTTACGGTGCTGAGTGTGTGTGAGTGTGCGAGTATGCTTCATACGGATTTTCTGCTATACTTTGCACAGCATTACGGTGCTGTGTGAGTGTGGAAGAGTGTGCTGCATGAGAACGGCCTGTTAATAGTTGCATCGTGCAGCGGTGTTGTTTAACTTGTTTGTTTTATTACCTAATGAATATTCCTTTTTAGGTTTCGCGTGCACAGCGCTTGCACTGTGCTTGTGAAATCTCTTGTATTTAATATACCTTAAAAGGGGGCTCTCATCAGTTCCCATTGCCACATTACTGTGTTCATTCACTTTTGTGTGGAACTTTTCTTTTTTTTGTTAACTTCCCTGGCTGCACGCATCTCCGAAACTTCTACTAAAGCTGTTCACCCTGTTTAAGCCCCATTCACTGTCAAGAGAAGATCTCTTCTCACTGAAAAGGCAAACAGCTTCTAACAGTATGCTGGAATGCTTGCGTTTTAATTAATTAGTTGTGTAAAGCAGATGATTTAGACTTAGACCGATTGTGGCATGTCCTATTCATGCCTCAGTACCTTTCTTTGTACTTTGAAGGAATTATTGGCTTTATGTTTTCAACTTAATCTATTTGGTCATAATGATTAAATGCTAAATGTTGTAATAAGCATTGCACGTTAAAAATAAAGTTAATATACAAGAGCTATGCTATATTTTACTACTAAACATGCAGCCACAAGTGCAGTTACCTTGAAGACAAAAGGGTTATCATTTGAACAGTGCAGGAGGTGCAGTAGCACCTGGCCCAAAAGTTGTCAGATCTCCTCTAAATACATTATATTGCTATATTTGACTATTAAACAGGCAGTCACAATTGCAGTTACCTTGCAGTGAAAAGGGACTTGATTTGAATGGTGCAGCAGATGCAGTGGTACTGAGGCCAAAAGCTCTAGGGATCCCACTAAACCCAGATTATTGCTAAAATTTAAAACTAAACAGGCAGTCACAAGTGCAGTTACCTTGCAGACAACAGGGTCCTGATTTCAATGGTGCAGCAACACCAGGACCAAAAGCTCTAGGCACCCCATTAAACACCTGAAACTGCTATATTTTACTACTAAACAGGCAGTCACAAGTGCAGTTACCTTGCAGACAACAGGGTAATGATTTGAATGGTGCAGCAGGTGCAGTGGCACCGGCCCAAAAGTTGTCAGAACTCCTCTAAACACAGAATATCGCTATATTTCACTACTAAACAGGCAGTCACAAGTGCAGTTATCTTGCAGGAAACAGGGTCATTATTTGAATGGTGCAGCAGGTTCAGTAGCACCGGGCCAAAAAGTTGTCAGTACTCCCCTAAGCACTTAAGATTGCTATATTTTACAACTAAACAGGCAGTCACAATAGCAGTTACCATGCAGTTGAAAGGGGCTTGATTTAATGGTGCATCAGGTGCAGTGGCACAGGGGCCAAAACGTTGTCAGAACGCCCCTAAACACCTAATATTGCTATATTTTACTACTAAACAGCCAGTCATAAGTGCAGTTATCTAGCAAGTATTAGGGTCATGATTTCAATAATGCAGCAGCACTGGGACCAAAAACTCCAGGCACCCCACTAAACACCTAGGGGCAGATTTACAATAAACTAACGCAGCACGGCGCAGCAAGTCATTTTGCTGCACCATGCTGCGTTAGTTTGAAAAGCACAGGGATGCGACATATTTACAAGAATATGTCGCATCCTTCTGCTTCCCCCTGCGCTGGCGCACAAACTGCAGCCGTGTGCCGGCGCAGGCACCCTTGCACCATGGTGCAATGATGCCTGCGTCGTGGGGAGATTGTTTTTGTGCAGGAAGGGGCACCTTCCTGCACAAAAACAATCACTACAACCATTTTCCTCTTTCAATGCGTGCTGCAGAATGCAGCACTCATTGAAAGAGGAAAAAACGAGGAGAAATGAAAACATTTCTCCTCGGTGCGCCTCGCTACGCCACCTCTAAGGTGGCGTAGCTTTCAGACGCATCTCCAGAGTTACGATTTCTCGTAATTCTGGAGATGTGTCTTGTTCCATGAGTGTTGCTTGGGAACACCCACAGCAACACCCATGGAACGCCCCTTCACCGCAAAGTGCTGCGTGTGAAGGGGCCGTATTTACAAGGAGAGGAAAAGTCACGCAGGGTGGCTTTTCCTCTCCTTGTAAATATGGAGCAGCCCTCTGCGCCACCAGTACGTCACAAAAGTGACGTACTGGTGGCGCAGGAAGCTTGTAAATCTGCCCCCTAATATTGCTATATTTTATTTCTAAACAGGCTACCATAAGTACAGTTACTTTACAGACAACAAGGTCATGATTTGAATGGTGCAGCAAGTGCAGTAGCACAAGGTCCAAAAGTTGTTAGAACTCCTCTAAACACATAATATTGCTATATTTGACTACTAAACAGACAGTCACAATTGCGGTTACCTTGCAGTTAAAAGGGACTTGATTTGAATGGTGCAGTGGCATCGGAGCCAAAAGCTCTATGGACCCAACTAAACCCAGATTATTGCTAAATTTTACTACTAAACAAGAAAGTCACAAGTGCATTTATCTAGTAGGCAATAGGGTCATGATTTGAATGGTGCAGCAGGTGCAGTAGCACCAGGACCAAAAGCTCTAGGCACCCCACTAAACACCTAATATTGCTATATTTTACTACTAAACAGGCAGTCACAAGTGCAGTTACCTTGAAGACAACAGGAACATGATTTGAATGGTGCAGCAGATGCTGTGGTACCGGGCCCAAAATTTGTTGAGACCTAATCAAAACACCTAATATTGTTATATTTTACAACTATTAAAGGCAGACACAATTGCAGCTAACCAAATATTGCTATTACATCAATTAATTCTATTATTTCCTCTTTCATTTCATTTTTCAAAATTTAGCTATTATTTACCAGCACTATACCACTAGTAACAGCACAATGTATTGCCTTTTTGTACATAAACAAGTCATAATACTTTAACATACTTTCGGTAACTTATATTGTACAACTACTCAGCAAGCTACAACTTACAACAAAAAACAGCTTATTGTTAATCACATGGACGAACGCTAATGCATTTACCAATGATTGTTGCCATTGGTTTTACCTGTTTGGCCTTGGTCCACAGTGGTGCTGAAAAAGTTTATAAATTCCTTTGTGTACACATTCCTGATATTGTTGTGACTTGGGGTACACCCTAGAAATGTGTGCATTTGAATTGTGTTATTTGCCAGGGTGTGCCAAGTTCTGACAACGTATTGCACCGCATAAGGGTGCTGGAGTAAAATAGGATTTTTCCCAAGTGTGCAATCTAATGATGCCATTTAAACACTGTTTGGCCTAGTACTGCTAGTAACATTTCCAAGTGTGATTTAGGCCCAGAAATACATGATGTTCATGTTGCGTTAATTAATGTGTGTGTTGAATACTATCTTTATTTACATACACCATGTTTGAAGTCTCTTTTGTGATGCTCAGTGTATTTATTGTGTGAGAGTACTGTGCCAATGTTGTACACATTGCCTCTGTGATAAGCACGACTGCTCTGTGCCAAGTTACCCAAGGGTGAGCGCAGGTTATACATTGAGTGTAATCACCTAACCCTGATAGGAGTTTTGCCTGGCTTGGGCACCGCTTCAGCCAACCAGAAAGTAACAGTTCCAACATGGTTAATTTGCTCACTGCGGATATCTGCATGTGTAACTAGGGAGCCACAGAATTGAATTCTGGTTTGTGCATTTGGAATAGTGACTTGTGTTTTTAGTGTTAGGATGTCAGAGCCTGTGACAGAAAACACTGAGAATATGTGTGTTCCTTATTTTAAATATCTCACACAATATAAGATAGGATGACACAAAGTGCACAAAAAGATTTAGGTTTAAGATAAAAAAGTGTTTCCAAAATATATATCTGAGTAATACGCAGACTATACCTAGTGCAAATTTTTTTTATAACTGTCCGTTAAAGTATGCAGTCCATAGCTCATCAGGTAACCTTACAATACAACTCTAAATGAATACTCTTCAAGTGACTCCATCAATTAAAGCCAATGCCAGCTTTCAAATACCTTTTACATTTGCAGATTAACCAAATGCACACATTTACATTTCTTTCAGGCAGCAGACACCCTGGCAAAAAGGCCTCTTTCTTGTTCAGCTGTCTGTCCCTCCCTTGGCTTCACAGCACAGGAGACTCTCTCCCCTTCCACTTCAGCTGAGGCTAGTCAAATTTTGTAATTAACTATGGACATCAATTAGGGGTCGCCAGGGGTCACAGATGCGACCCCTGGCCTTCTCACTTCAACCCCTGGCACTGCCAGTATGACCCCTGGCCTCAGAGGTGGCAAAATCAGTGCCTAAAAGACATCAATGGCTTTACCCTCCTTTTTTCAGCTCATTTTTAATTACCTTAATTGTAAATAATTGTATATTATTCACAATTAGTGTAATAAAAAAAGGAGCATCGATAACGTGAAAAATGTTTTTAAATGCATGTTGTGTGTGTGTTTGAGGGTGTGTGTGAGAGAGGGAGTGTTTATGTGCAAACGTGTGTATGTGAGCATGTGTGTGTGAGTGAAAGTGGCAGTCAGTGATGGGAGTGACAATAAATGAGATCAAATGCCAGTAAGTGAGTATGAATGAGTCAAGGTGAGTGAGAATATTGGACTGAGGGTAAGAGTCAGTACACGTCAGTGTGAGTGAGTAGCTGTGAGTTAATTCATGTAAGAATGAGTGACAGTGTGTGTGTGAGTATACGATAGGGTGCAAGAGAGTGAGAATTAATGAGTTCAAGTGGATGACAATGGTTGAGTAAAGGTGAGTAGGTGAGAACGAGTGTGAGTAAGTGAATGTAGATTAGCATGAGTGAGAAAGTGGTATGCTTGTGAGTCTGCTTTTGACCCTTGCAAAATACTGGGGTTGGCATACTGGGGGCAATTGTTAACAGACAAGGGCCTGCCATACTAGAGATAATACTTGATATATGGTGCATCCATGGCAAAAGGCCGGAGTAGGCATACTGGAGGTAATTCTTTGTATGGGACCGCCATGGCAAAATGCTCGTGCTAGCATGCTGGGGGCAATTCTTGGCATAAAGGATGACAACTGTGGCATATAGGAGGGGGGCAAACATGACAATATTCTGGCCCTATCATACTAGAGGTAAATGTTGACATAACGGTCACCCATGATACATGGACAACATTAAATCGAGGACTGGCATTTGATATATAATTGTTGGCATACAAGGGCACCCATGACTTATAGGGGGGCACCCATGGAAAAATGCTGTCCCTGGCACAATGGAGGCTATTTGTGGCATATGTGGGCATCTGTAGCAAATTCTGAAAAAAGGGGGTTGACTCCCGTGGTCCATCAGGTTTCATTGGCTTGTCGCACCATGAAAGTCCTTTACTATCTCATGGCTTTTTAGCAGACAAATGTGAAAATGTGCTTTAAAATGCACTATTTGATCATTTTAAAAAACTTTTCTTGTGAGGAGTCCCTTTACCCTGAGCCAATTCAAAAGAGTTCTGGTTCATTTGCTTTGTTCAGTACAATTTAAGGCAAGGATTGTTTTACATACACCCCACCACTTTCAAAGGTTATGTCAGCTCCCCAATATAGGTGGATCCTAAAGAGAAATGTGTGTTTTGTTTTTCTATTAATGTTACAGTTATAATGTAACTTCAGTGATGATTTCAATTATTGCGATGTCATCCAGGTTAAGGTCAAGTTACAACAAATCCTGGGAAGATTTGAGGTCAAAGTCAGATGATGTCACTTCCTTCGATGTCAATATGGTCAAAGGGTGTGTGATGTCCCTTCCGCTACCCCAGGCATTTTAGTGAATCGGCATCCATGCTGGGATGGCTGCCTTTTATCATAAAGTAGGGAAAATGTTTGTGTCAAATTTAAAAAGCATGGGCACTTCCTGCCCCTCATATCCCACCCACTTCACTCTCTGGATAAGAATACATTTTTAAATAAGACGGTATACCACATAGTTAGTTTTTCTTTTATTAGAATAACACTTCATAAAAAATGCAAATAAGCCAACGAGCCACACCCCCTTGTCCTGACTTGTTTGCAAAGTGCTGGCTTCAATAAATTAATGTACTGGGCCACCCTTCTTGTATGAAAATGTAAAGTGCATTAATAAACAGAATCCGAAAATGGAGACACCAAGGTTATTTAGCATGAAACGTTTCCTTTGAGTAAAGGCTTAAGGACACAATAACATGTCTCAAATAGTACCTTAAAAATCTATGCAATGTTTCTTATCCAAGTAAAAAAACATTGAAGGCGGAGCCTAAAGTGCAGCTGGAACGAACGTCGCCAGCTTTTTTTATGCCACGGTTCCCTATTTGTATTCTAGTTTTAATCTTCTAGTTAAAAAGTAATCTTTTCCGAGGGTTTTTTACTTTTGCAGGTGCTTGGATGTAATATATTAATCTAAAAACGCAGCTCAGTACAGAAGGAGAACCCAGGCTTGAAATGTGTGTGTATGTTGCCTAGCCTACAGGTGTGTTCAAGAACTGTGCTTTTTCATGCTTGAAGTAAGGCACAGATAGGCAGTCTTCCTAAGCTTAGACAGAGACGGATTTATTTTTGGAAACGAAACACTTCCCACTGTGGCATAGCAAGGATATCATGACCCTAATGCAAGCAATGTAAACAGGCCAAAACTTCCCAGTTTTTTTCAGTTAAAACCGGTAAACTGAGATACAGTGGCACCCTCAGACCTCCCTGCCCCGGTGCCACTGAACCTGTTGCACTATGGATAGCTAGGCCCCTGACTGGCCAGGTTAGAAATAGTATTTTTCAAATAAACAGTATGTTATATTTCTCAATTTCCCTATTGAGTAGTCTTCATTCCTACACAAACTGACTTCACTTATATTTCCAGCTTTGGGGTAAGTCGCAAGTGAGCCCTAAGGTCCATTTCCCCATCTCTGAAAATGCCCAAGCCCAGCTAGTAAGCTATCAAAGGTCTACCACCTGCAAAGAGAGCAATAATAGTTGATGACCTAGCAAACTTACACAGTGGTGGCCCTTCGGCTAAGGCGGAGGAGCGCCGCCCCACTGAACAAAAGGAAAAATAAAATAACTATTGTTATTCTCATTTTAGTCTTCATATTTCAGTGAGTGCTCTCAGGCCGGGGCGGGGCAGGCAAGAAGCAGGGGAGGAGTGGTTTACACTTCTTAAGTGCGCAGGACTGCTTGGAAAACCCTCTTGTGCCTCTCTAACAGTCCTGCGCACTTTGCTTCTTCCTCACCAGTCTGCATTACACAGCCTGGTGAGGGACATGCAAAGCCTCCCATTCCCCATCAGAGTGCCAAACCACGGAACTCAGACCAATCACAATGCTGCTTTGCAACGTTGTGATTGGCTCAGGGGAGCTAGGGTGCTTCCTGCTGCCTGCCGGGACTGCAGGAAGATGATGGAGGACAGAGAAGAGACGGCGGCCGGCCAGCACAGATAAGTGTTTTTTTCCCTTCTTTTTCGTCATCGATCCCCCCAACAGCCCACCACCCGGGTCCGGTAGCAGCCGCTACTGAACTTACAACATTTGTTGGTGACGTGATAAGTAAACTTTGAACAGGTAACTACAATGTAGTACTCTGCTGACATTTTTGAGGCCCATTTAAGTAATTCAATTAGATCAATCTAAAGTGTCCATAAAAATTGCATTAATCGAATGTAATTTCACTCCAATTACAGATGCACCAGCTGGAATATTAAGAACTCCAAAGTTGCAAGAACTTTTCCTTCATTAAATGTTATAGAGAAGCATACGTCCCAGATGGAAATGTGGGAAGATAATTCATAAGGATATGAATCTGTAGCAGGCTTCCACTGCTCGTGGACTTCTAAAGACGGGTCAAGACCACAGCGTGTGCTTAATTTATAAAAGAATAAGTGTCCGTGCCCAAAACTCTGCTTAGGAGCCAACGACAGGTGCTATTAAATGTCAACACGCCAACTTCCACCGTTGCTTAGTCTCCAATCCACTTCATGTTTTTTAATCCACTACCAGACACCCCTTTCCCTTTATCTTACTCTTGCAGGTTTCTACTTTCTCCCATTGTGTCATTTTTCTGTCTTTCACTTCCCCTTCTTACCCATTTGTGTGTTTTTCGCTCGCTTGCTCTTGGAAAGTGTATAATCAGGAAAAAAAAGTGCAGGCCCCTAAAAATGAGTGCCGGTGGCCCCCACTGGCAACAACTGGCTCACATGAAGCACGGAACACAGCATTACATGAACTCTGCTATACAAGAAGGACAGGAGACAAGTGTAACATTGGTAATGGTAAATGATGAAGAAACAATCCAGATTGATGATGAGGGTAAGTTTATTCCCAATAACTGCGGTCCCATCCATCCATCAGCTGACCATGGAGCAACTCACTCACTCCCAGGGCTGCCACAGTTCTATCACCATGGCGCTACATAAAAGTAAACATTGTACGTCAGTATGGAAAGATGATAACTTATTAAGCACAATATGACAACAAGTCACCACAGATCAAATTGGCATCATTATTCTGTGTGTTCTGCACCTCAGTGTGCAAGTCTCAGCAGCTATCAAGGTGAACAAGTGTGTACCCTTCTAGGCAATAAGAGAGCCCCCAAGCCTAAGGCTGTCGAATCAGCTGCATAGGCAAGGAAGAGTGGAGGCAGTCATTTTCAATAAATTCCAATTAAAAGTCATTTGCCAATCTGGATTTCATAAGTAGTTAGAGTCCCTTAGTATCTAGGGACTCTAGGGACTCACCGAAAGAGCCACAGGTGGGCTAGCACAACTCAATCTCACTTTCTCATCAGTGGGGCTGAGGTTGAAAGTGAGACACCAGCCAGCATTTTGAAGAACTGGTCCCATTCCTAGGAAGATGTAATGGGCACTGGCACCCAACTGGAAGACATTTGGGCTAGAAGGGAGCAAGCTGCACTGTAAGCTTAATTGTCTAAATTCAAAGCTCTCCTCCATGTCCTGCATTCTCCTCCCCTTTCTGTTTACCCTTACTCCTTCCCTTCATTTTTGCCCCTTTGTCTTTTTTGTTTTTACTGAATGGTTCAGAGAATGGAAAGCTTTTGCTGTTTGGGGTGCATGCACATTGCCAGACTGTTCCAAGTTCCAAGTCTCCATACATTTCTATTTAGAAGTAGCTTTGTGTACGTAAAGGTATACACTGTCAATGGGGCATACGTAAGTACTGTTCATCAAGAGGCATAGAAAGTATGGCAGATTGAGAGAATGGATCCATGCTTGGATGTTCTTTATGGGCTACATTTACTTTGACAGATGTAGTCAGAGATTCCATAATGTGGGGGTGCTGAGCAGTGTAAATCTGTGTGAATAATCACGTTTCTGAACTATCAGCATTCATTATTAATATGAGTTTGCACACAAGGTTGTACAGAGTAGGAAAATTAATAAAGAGTTATGGACAATTAAATTGTTTTCTCTTGTAAAGTATGCAGAGTGGATGAACCAACTTTTGGCAATGATCTTGAAATCTACTTTGAATTAGATTTAATATGAATTAGAGGACCAAGTTAAATTTTCTCTGTCCTGAACTTAGCATAATTCTCCTTTTATTTATCCTGTGAGGAATGCTCAATTTGAGCCAGTGGGCGTCTGTGGGGGCCACCGGCACTCATTTTTGGGGACAAACATTTCTACTTTCTCATAAGACTTTCATCCAGAGGAAGAGAGAGAAAAACACAAGATTCAGAATGAAAGAAGGAGAGAAAGAATAGAAAACAAGGGCAAGAGGCGAAAACAGAAACAAGAAACAAGCAGCAAGAGCGAAATAACAGGACAGGGAGTGTCTGGTGATGAATAAATGAAGCATGAGGGGGAACCAAGACTATGCAGCCTTGAAATGCAGCACCCCCAATATTCAGGACTTTGGGCCCAGGGACTTATTGCTTAACAACTTAAGCACTGCCTCCAAGGCATTCAAAATGTTGGGATGTGGACTTAGAATTACCCACAAAAGTTAGAGGATGTTTGAATCTGGTCTTGCATGACAGAGAATAGTCTTAGTGCGCCATCATTTACATACAATTCCTGCTTTTCTCCTGAAAATAAGTACGAGTGTCACTAAGCACTGATTCAATTGTAAGTTTAGATATCATAGCTGAATCCATACAAAGACTGGTCTTCAATACATAATGCATAGTTACATTGAATTTCCAAAGTCAAGCTTCAACCTTTTATTAAATTAAGAAGTGAGACGACTATCCATCACAAATGAAGTAATTTCCCAGAGGAGAACTAGAGACATGTTTCAATTGACCAATGTTTAGGAATCTATGCCGCAATGGAATTAGGGCGCTGTGCTGCAGTGAGTTTAGAAGGAGTATCTTTCAAACCTTGTACACTCCCCATAAATTATTCGAACTACAGTTTTGATATGGTTTTGCACAGACATAACTCCCTGGATAACAACCTGCAGGTTTTTGAATCTATCCCTTTCAATAAGGAATCAGAATGATGTGAAATTGGGTCATAAAGATGCCCTTTGGCTCTAAGTGGTGACAAACCAAATAGGACAGTTTTTTATTCTCACTTATTTATGTTGAAGGACTTCACTAACTATGTTTGGATGGTTCCTACACATGCAGAGCTTGCTTTATTAAGGATAATTCTCATCAGAATAGAACACAAAAAGATGATGGACGGAATGTTGAACATTGTCAAACATTCACCCCCTGTCACAGATCAGGGTTTAATCCATTGTTATTTTTCTCACCACGCCATTCGAGTTTGGACCCAGTCATATGCAAATCCACATGGAACAGTCCAGCCCGAACTCCCAGGCCAGGTCTTCCCTGGAATAGAAAACAAGCATCCTGGGACCAGTTTCGGGGCATCACCTCTCATCAGCCAGGCTAGCTTGAAAACTGTGGCGTAGCAAGCACGGACCCACGTCTGGACATACCCTTCCCACTTAGGGTGAAAATGCAACACAAAAAGCTGATAGACGGAATTTCGTACATTGCCAAACATTCACCCCCAGTCACAGATCTGGGTTTAATCCATCGTTATTTTGCTCACCAAGCCATTCCAGTTTGGACCCAGCCATATTCAAATCAGCCTTGACCCTGTTCCACATGGGAACAGTCCAGCCCGGACTGCCGGGCCAGGTCCTCCCTGAACCAGAAAACAAGCATCCTGGGACCGGTTTCGGGGCATCAGCTAAAGAACGATGAAGGATTCAACCCAGATCTGTGACTGGGGGTGAGTGTCTGAAAAGTTTCAGCGCTCCATCCATCATCTCCTTGTGTTTGCTTTGTCTCATCAGAATTCACCACCTGATCTGGGGCATTGGAGCAGGGCAAAATGATGCACTAAGGTTACAGAGGAGTGAGAAAGCAGTGGTGATTTGATATCAGTCATGGAAGGTACAGATCCAAGAGTGCTGACTTGGTGATTTCCTTCAAGGACTCTGAGAAGAAGGGAATGCAGAAAAACAAGATACCTGCAAAGATGCAGAGATCAGGATGCACTGAATCAACCAAGTAGTGCACAGATGCCAATAGCATTAATGTGAAATGCATCCATCGGTGGATAGGAAGGCATGTCATACACTGAAGAGCCTTTGAGGGGGTACAAAGCAGGGCATATTTCACAAGTGAGAAACGCTGAACAGTACAGTTTCAGGAGGAAATAATCATAGTGATTCGATAAGCAGTCATTTGTTCTTACATCTCTACAGGACTTTTGGTTTGTGTTTATAACTATATTTTAGAAGAATTAGAAAAAACCTGTAGTGTTTGAAAAGCTCATTGTGTAACTTGTGTTCGTCCCTTTGTCTCCTGGCACACCGATCAAGTTACAGGGATTGTGAACAGGACAATTCATCTATACTAGACATATTTGCCTCCTTCTTCCAGGGAAAGACCAAAACAATTGAAAATGATCTGCAGACAGCAAGGGAGCTCCTTCCGGTTACACCACCTATCAGCCTCAATCCATCACGAATAGCTGAACCACTTGGTCTCACAGGACACCCCCCCAAAAACAACGCTTCTTGGAATACATGCAAAACCTTCAGCAAAAACGACATTCACAACATCCTTACAGTGCTAAAACCCTCAAACACTTCAACGGCCCGCTACCATCAAATATCTTCAGAGAGATCAAATCCTCTTTACATCCAATTTGGACCAAGATAGTAAATGCCTCACTTCAGCAAGGCTCTATCCTGGACTGCCTAAAAGTAGAACAGGTAAGACAGGTAACCCCTATTCTGAAAACAAACACCGCAGATCGCTCGGACACTAACAACTTCCGTCCTATTTCCAACATTCCAACATTAGATAAGCTCATTGGAAAATGCGTTCAGGTCTAACTTTGCAGCCACATTGAACTATTCCAACTTCTAGACCAATTCCAATCTGGCTTCCCTCAAGGCAATAGCACTGAATCTGCCCTTATACACATAGTAGATGATGTACTAAAAGTGTTGGATCAGAACAGTACTGCCTCCTACACCTCCTAGAATTATCAACTGTGTTCGATACTGTTAAACATAACAGTATCCTAGACTTACTTGAATGGAGGATGGGGCTTTCTGAATCCATACCTAACTGGTTCACCTCATTTCTCCATAACAGAATTCAAAGAATTAAGGTTGATCAGTCCCTATCCAATGGCACACCTGTCACGGTAGGGATCCCACAAGGGTCCTCTCTCTCACCTACGCTCTTCAGCCTTTTCATAGAGCCTGCAGCTGAAATCTTCGATTCCTCCAACACCCATTATCACATGTATGCTGATGACACCCAAATGTACTTGACAATCTCTTCCACAGAAGATATTATGTCCCTCTACTCAAAACTGGCTAGCCCGCAACCACCTCACGCTTAATGCGATAAAAATAGAATTTCTCCTAATCGTCCCACCCAATACCTAACCCAAAATCATTCTTTAGATGAATCATGTAACCACTCTCAACTGCTCATCTCGCCTTATAGACTCCACAAGATATTTGTGAATTATACTGGACATGAAACTGAACATGCAAGAGCACATCAGTACCACCATAAAAGGAACAAACCATCAAATGAACGTTTTAAGGAAACTAAAATTCTTCCTTCCTCATGATGACTTCAAATCAGCAGTCCAGGCCCAAGTTATTCCCAGATTGGACTGTGGAAGTGCAACCCTTTGTGGCCTTCCTAGATCCAAGTTGGCACATCTAAAGGCTAAATGCTGCTGCCAGTCTCATCACAAGATCAAAAAGGAACAATCACATCTCCCCGGATCTTAAAGCCCCTAACTGGCTCCCATATGAGGCAAGGATGCATTTAAAAATTCCTTGCATGGCCCATAAAGCTCTACATTATAACACCCCAAGGTACTTGGCACAATGACTAGAAATATCTAGTGGATACAGATCATCTAGAAGCACCAGCACCTTGGCACTGAAACCACCGAAATTCCATAAAAAGAAAACTTGCAGTAGAGCCTTTTCAGGTATTGCCCTGAGAATTGGGAACTCCCTACCAGCTGAAATTCGACAAATTCCCTCAAGTGCTTCTTTAAAAAAAGAAGTTAATTTACTACTTATGAACACATTTCTCCCTAGGTCATACAACTCATCTCAAGATCTGCACCCATGGTTATTATTAGACTATCAGACCATATCTATTGTTTCGTCGACTTGTCCTAGAGATTTCACCTTCCTCAATTTGTAAATTTACACAGTTGTACCTCTGTTGATTACGTTGTTGTTTGCATCCCTATTTTCTTAAACCCGATCATTTGTAAAGTGCGCTGATACCCTCACAGATCATGTTCACGCTAAATAAAACTTTATAAAAAAAATATATATATAAATATTACAGTGGACAACTCCATACTACAAATGCTGTTGACTCCACGTTGTTTCCTTCAGCAACATAGTGCACTTTATCTTTGACCAAACAGCACTCGTACCTGTTATCAAGTTGTCCACAAGAGTGGTTGGCACGCAGAAGATTCCTACTAGCAAGTCACTTATGGCGAGATTGAGAATGAAGAGGTTGGTAACTGTGCGCATCCGCTTGTTCTTCAGCACGATCAAGCACACCAGGCTGTTGCCAATCATACATAAGGCAAATATGAACAGGTACGAAATAATGTAACTTGCAGCGACTGGTGGGGAATGCTGATAATATGGTGAATAGCTGAAGTTACCACGGTGGTTGCCTGCATTAGAAATGGTGTTGTTGGCACCATCTTCTGTATCTGCTGCTGTGTCTGTCATGTTGGTTTGAACTCAGTTTCACCTGCAAATTTGAGATAAAAAGAGAAAATGTATTTTGTTGTAAAAGCTAAATAAACAGTCATACTCCCCAAATCAATAAAAATCAACTTTACATAGTGTTGAAGTAGTTTCCAAGCTCTAAGGTAATAGTTTGAAAGTTTAAATCATTTTTCTTAAGTATGTCCAGAGATTTGAGTACAGCCGTAGATAGCATCAACAAAAAACTTGAATATCTACTATTAAATCTGACAACCAACACAGAAAGAATCTAATTTTGTTACAAGCCTAGAAACTAACAAAAAGGTTTAAGTCGCTTTCTCTCAAACCCAGAACATATTAATGCAAGGGAAGAAAAGGGGAAGGATGCAAGGGAAATAAGAAAGTAAGAAAACAATATCAATAAATGTTCACAATAGCGCTGCACAAGAACTCTGACAAACCCAAGAAGAATTCTTACAGCAGCAGAAAATCGGAATCATGCAGGTCTCGTGTAAGACAAACATGCACCAAAAAGAACCCCCATACACACGCATAAGTTCACGGTTCTAGATCGTCCACTGTCATCTCGCAAGGGATTTCACACGTTGAAAAACCTTGTGCTGCATCAGTCTCAGTGAAAGTCAGAGCCTCCCAAAATGATACCACTCCTAATTTGCTGAGTGCCAGACGGATGCCTTCATAAGCATCTTGTTCATCTCTTAAGAAGCAGACGATCCTATCTTTTCACCTGTGTCGCATGGCTTAAGTCTGGCAAACATGAATTTTGCTATTATGTGGGGAGAGACCATTTCTCTTAGTCGTACCCGCTGTATTGACGCCCAGCTCTCTCTTTGGTCACACCACTTATGCCGAACCGATCAGTCGTGGGGCCCAAGTAAGCTCAGAGACATTTCAGGAACTTGCCTTGCCCCTTATGTGTCCAGCCTTTGGATATTGTAAGAACACGCAATGTGTCCTCTCACTTGGGTCGACCACAGTCTTCTGCCTCTTTACTCCTGGCTGCTACATATTGGTCAGACGCAGCTCGCATGTCCCAAAGGGGTGGTTGTCTCTTTTCTTTTGTCCTCAGCAGGCTGACAGCCCCCCACAGACAGTTCAGCATGATGCACGCCCAAATCCCACACATGAAGCTGTTCCTCGCAGAGTCCGGCTCCGGATTGGATTGCCTGATTGGCCTAGGAGAGGAGCCAGGCCAGGACTCCTGCTAGAATGGAGCAATTAGGGAATCTTGCAATCCCTGTCCCCAGTAAATAGATTTCAAAGCTGTGGTTGGGTGATATTTCTTTAACCCCTGCACAATTTGTTTAGTTCCAAAATCATCTTCTACAATGAAAACTTTATAAACCTATCAGCTGGGTAGAATTGTGCGCATCTTGCGCTCTTGGCTCAGAGCCACCCTGTTCAATTTGGAGAAGATTTGCCCAGCCAAAGTCACTAGTAAAGTGTTTTGGACTTGGAGATGAGGGCAGGAGTTTGAAGATTCACTGTGGATTACACAGTGGGAAAGAATATGTTTGTGCAAATTCTTATTTTGCTCAGCCCCAACTGTATCTGGGAGTGTTTGAAAAAAGACCCTGCCACTATTAATGCATTTGCATTTAATCTACAGATTTCTATAGCCTGGACCACAATCCACATGATTTGCAGTGATGATCACTAAAGGTTTATTAAAGAACTACCATTCTTTTAAGATGTATCTTAAATTCAAGTTGAAGAAACTATAACTCTTCCCATTAAGTAACTTTAGGCCACTAGTTTTATATTCTTAACATAAGTATAACTATAACTGCCGAATTTCTATGGTTTTGTGTGGGTAAAATGTGAACCTAACTATAAAGTCCCTGTAACCTTTGTTTTTTTCAGTGAATACACACACATATATATCTATATAGGACATGGTCACCAGTGGGTAGTTATAGTTTGGACCACGTTTACATAGGAAATAGTTTTTTCGGTTTGCTAACAACTTGGCGCCGTTTGACGAATCTTCATGAAACATTCCAAAACAAATTTCATCCACCTCAGCTACTTCATGGAAGGTTTTGGGGTTATCCGTGTAGCGAGGGCCAAGAAAAAAGGGAGGTCCCAAAGCCAAATTTCCCCATGCACTTTACATAGGGATTTTTGGAACGCGCTACCACCTAAACAGCTGAACAGAATTACACCAAATTTGACAAGAAGCAGATCTTGGTACAGAAAGTGTGCTTTTTGTGATTTAGTGTAAATCAGTTTAGTAGTTTCTGAGAAATGAAGGTTAAAAAATAATTGTATATATCTTGACGGTTGGGTTCGCAGTAGTCTCGCAAGAGTCCTGGGGTCACGCAAAATCAAAATAGAGCCATCTGATTGGTCGAGAGGGCTTTATTTTCTGCCAGCTGTCTCACAGGAGTGAGAGGCTCCTGTGAGTCCGCGGCCGTGAGAAATTAAAAATACAACCATTGATTAGTCGAGTGGGCTTTTTCCCCATTGACCGTCTCACAGGAGCGATAGGCTCCTGTGAGTCCCATCGGAGCACGTATTCTGATTGGCTAATTGTTGGAAAAACAGAAATGAAATGGCCGTCATTACTGAATATGGGGAAAAAATCCTAGTCTTCTCAAAATGATCAGAAAAAACTATATAAAGGGGCAGAGTAAAGGCATCCTGGCCCCTTAGTAATTGTAAGTAGGTCTATGAGGCATCAGTAGTCTGATAAAGCACACTGTAAATTCTTTAAAAAAATTTAGGATCCTGCAGGACTTCACTGGAAGTTCTTGTGAGATTCTCATGAGAAAAAAATGAAGAGGCCACTCCCTCACTCACATCTTACCAAGCACACCCATCACCTAGGGGAGAGGTGTCAGTTGAGACGCCAGTCCCTCTCCATACCCCACTATACATGCATGTTGTTCTGTGGAGAGGTCTCAGTGGAGAGGCCAGTCCCTCCCCACAGCCTACTATGCTCACTTATCACCCTGGGGGAGGTCTTGGGAGAGAGTCCAGTCTCTCCAGTCACCCTGCTATGCACACCAGTCACCCTGAGGAGAGATCTCCACATAGAGGCCAGTCCCTTCCCTCACCCTATTACACACACCTGTTGCCCTGGGGAGAGGTCTCAGCCAAGATTCCTGTCCCTCAACACACTCTACTATGGACTTCGGTTACCCTGGGGAGAGGTTTCAGCGAGGAGTACAGTTCCTCCCTACACCCTACTACACATGCCAATCACCCTAGCGAGAAGTCTCAGTGGAGAGGCCAGTCCCTCCTTACACTCTACTATGCACACTTGTTGTCTATGGGGAAGGTCTCCGCGAGAAAGGCAGTTTATCCTTCACCCTACTGCGCACGCCTGCCACCCTGGGGAGGGGTCTCAGCGGCGAGCCCAGTCCCTCGCAAAAGCCTACTATGCACAGCTGTTGCCCTGGGGGGAGGTCCCAGCAGAAATTCTAGTCACTCCACACACCCTACTATGCACAATAGTCACCCTGGGGAGAGGCCTCCATGGACAGGGCAGTCCCTCCCCATGCCCTACTATGCACACATGTCACCCTGGGGAGTGGTCTGACCAGAGAGTCCCTCCACACACCATGCTATGCACACCGGTCGCCCTGGGTACAGGTCTCAGCAAGGAGGACAGTCCCTCCCCACACACTACTACACCCGCCCATTGCCTGGGGACAGGTCTCAGTGGAAAGGCCAGTGCCTCCCCACAACCTGGTGCACATGCCTGCCACCGTGGGGAGAGGTGTTAGAGGCTAGTTCCTCTCTGCACACCCTGCTACACACCAGTTATAGTTATAGTTATGTAACACAATTTTAGTATCCATATAAAAAACTCTAGAAATTCCCCGAAAAACATGTTAAAAGTGAATTTATAGTTAAGTGTTGTAATAATATAAAAACATACTTTTAAAGAAACAAAAAAAAACACTAAAATTCACCACTTATAGTTCACCGCGCTAATTATAACTTGCGCCCTATCATGCCCTACTTATGATATCACATTACATCATTTGTCAAATGTTCAATCAATCAATCACAGAATTTGTAAAGCGCACTACTTACCCGCGAGGGTCTCAAGGCGCTGGGGAAAAAAAGGGGGGGGTGCTGCTACTGGTCGAACAACCAGGTCTTGAGTAGCCTCCTGAAGGTCAGCAGGTCTTGGGTCTGTCATAGGCTTAGTGGAAGGGTGTTCCAGGTCTTGGCGGCGAGGTGGGAGAAGGATCTGCTGCCGGTGGTGGTTCTTCGAATGCGAGGGACGGTGGCGAGGGAGAGGTCGGCGGAGCGGAGTTGGCGGTTGGGGACGTAGAAGAGGAGTCGTCTGTTGAGGTAGGCTGGGCCAGTCTTGTGGAGTGCCTTGTGTGCGTGGATGAGGAGTTTGAAGGAGATTCTCCTGTCGACGGGGAGCCAGTGCAGGTTCCTCAGGTGGGGGGTGATGTGGCGTGGTACATCGAGGATCAGGCGTGCGGAGGCCTTTTGTATGCGTTGCAGTCGCTTGATGAGCTTGGCCGGGGCTCCCGCGTAGAGGGCGTTCCCATAGTCAAGTCTGCTGCTGACGAGGGCCTGGGTGACTGTTCTTCTTGTGTCTGTCGGGATCCACCTGTAGATCTTGCGAAGCATGCGGAGGGTTTTGAAGCAGGAGGATGAGACTGCGTTGACTTGCTTAGCCATGGAGAGCGTTGAGTCGAGGATGACTCCCAGGTTGCGTGCGTGGTCGGTGGGTGTCGGGGCTGCTCCCAGCGTTGTTGTCCACCAGGAGTCGTCCCAGGCTGAGGGGTTGGAGCCGAGGATGAGGACCTCTGTCTTCTCCGTGTTCAGTTTTAGTCGGCTGATCTTCATCCAATCGGCGACGCCCTTCATTCCTTCATGGAGGTTGGATTTGGCGGAGAGGGGGTCCTTGGTGAGGGAGAGGATCAGTTGAGTGTTGTCGGCGTAGGAGATTATGTTGAGGTCGTGCTGTCTGGCGATGCGTGCGAGCGGGGCCATGTAGATGTTGAACAGTGTTGGGCTGAGGGATGATCCCTGGGGTACGCCGCAGATGATCTCGGAGGCTTCGGATCGGAATGGTGGGAGGCGGACTCTCTGGGTTCTGCCGGCGAGGAAGGAGGTGGCCCATTCCAGGGCCTTGTCTCGGATCCCTGCGTCGTGGAGGCGTGCGCGTAGAGTGCGGTGGCAGACAGTGTCGAAGGCGGCAGAGAGGTCCAGCAGGATGAGGGCTGCGGTCTCACCGTTGTCCAGCAGGATCCTGATGTCGTCGGTGGCGGCGATGAGGGCAGTCTCAGTGCTGTGGTTGCTGTGGAACCCCGATTGGGATGGGTCCAGGATGCTGTTTTCTTCGAGGTATCGGGTTAGCTGTTTGTTGACGATCTTCTCGATGACCTTGGCTGAGAACGGAAGCAGGGAGATGGGCCGGAAGTTCTTGAGGTCTCTCGGGTCCGCCTTGGGTTTTTTGAGTAGGGCGTTGATCTCTGCGTGTTTCCAGCTCTCTGGGAAGGTCGCGGTCTCGAAGGAGACATTGATGATGTTGCACAGGTGGGGTGCGATGGAGCTGCTGGCTTTGTTGAAGATGTGGTGCGGGAAAGGGTCTGACGGGGAGCCGGAGTGTATTGTGGTCTTGATGGTGTCCTCGATGTTCACGCTGGCCCAGGCTGGCAGGGGGTCGTGGTCGATGGTGTGCGGCGGGTCTGGTGCATCGATCTTAGTTTGGGCTGTCTGGGTGTTGAAGCTGTCGTGGATGTCGGCGATCTTGCGGTGGAAGAAGGTGGCGAGGGAATCGCACAGGGGTTGCGACGGCGGGATATCGTTGGTGTTGGAGCTGGGGTTGCAGAGTTCCTTCACGATGTTGAAAAGCTCCTTGCTGTTGTGTGCGTTGTTGTCGAGGCGGTCTTTGAAGGAGATTCTCTTGGCGGACTTGATGAGGTGGTGGTGGTTACGGATGGCGTCTTTGTGGGCTGCGTGGCTGTCCGGTGTCTTATCACTGTGCCATTTCTTCTCTAGTTTCCGGCAGGTACGCTTGGAAGCTAGGAGTTCCGAGGTGAACCAGCTGGCTCTTTTGGTGGTGTCACTGTAGGTGAGTTTTTCAGCGGGGCGAGGGTGCTGGCACAGTCGTCCATCCATCGTCTGAGGTTGCAGGCAGCGTCGTCGGTGTTGGATGGGTCGGAGGGAGGGCTGAGAGCGAGGGTTGCCCGTAGTTGGTCTTCGGTGACTTTGCTCCAGCAGCGGCGTGGGATCTGTTGGGTGCGGTGGTGTGTGGTGGGTTTCTGGAAGGTGAAATGGATGCAGCGGTGGTCGGTCCAGAGGAGTTCCGTTGTGTGGCTGAAGGAGACGTGGGAGCTTGAGGAGAAGATGGGGTCAAGCGTGTGGCTGGCGGAATGGGTCGGTGTTGTGACGAGCTGGCTCAGACCGAGGTTGGCGAGGTTGTCGATCAGGGTGGTGTAGTTGCTGTCGTTGTTGTTCTCCAGGTGAAAGTTCAGGTCTCCGAGGAGGATGTAGTCGGTAGAGGTCAGGGCGTGCGTGCTGATGAAGTCGGCGATGGAGTCGCTGAACTGGGGTCGGGGCCCAGGGGGTCTGTAGACAAGGGTGCCTCTAAGGGTGGTGTTGGGGTCCGTGTGGATCTGGAAGTGCATGTGTTCGGCGGTGCTGAGAGTGTTTTCGGTGCTGGTCGAGACCCTGATGGTGTTCTTGTGGACGATGGTGATTCCTCCTCCTACTGCGTTGACGCGGTCTCTGCGGGTGATCTTATAGCCGTCTGGGATGGCTATGGCGATGTCGGGGGTGGAGGAGTCGTTCATCCAGGTCTCTGTCAGGAAGGCGACGTCTGGTGATGATGTGTCGAGCAGGTCCCAGAGCTCGACGGCATGTTTGCGTGTGGAGTGGGTGTTCAGTAGGATGCATCGGAGGTGGTTGAGGTCCTTCTTGGCGGGCGCCTCGGTGGCTCTGAGGCTGGTGTAGCTGCAGTTCCGGCATGTGAAGGGACCATGGGTGCGTTTCGGGGCGGCCTTGAAGCAGTTGTGCGTCCGTCCAGGGTTGAGAGCGTGGAGTGTGGTGGCATCGTAGCGGCGTCGGTCCTCGAGGCTGGTGCGGGGGGCGCACGGCCCAGGGGGTCTGGCGCTGGGCGCGATCCAGGCGCGGACGGGCACAGACGGGCTTGCCTTAGGCGCGCCAGCGGCGCGGCCGCGCAGCGGCCGCCATATATGGGGAGGTGGGAGGGAGGAGCAGCTGGGAGGCAGGGGCAGCGAATGGGCAGTCAGGGGGGCGGGCCGCAGGGGACGCAGCAGCAGGAGTGGAGAGAGGCAGCGAGGGGTACAGAAGGCTAAAAGGACACAGGGAAATGGGGGCAGCGAGGGAAACAGATGGAAAACGGGCACAATGCAATGGGGGCAGCGAGGGAAACAGAAAGAAAAATGGACACAATGCAATGGGGGCAGCGAGGGAAACAGAAAGAAAAATGGACACAATGCAATGGGGGCAGCGAGGGAAACAGAAAGAAAAATGGACACAATGCAATGGGGGCAGCGAGGGAAACAGAAAGAAAATGGACACAGGGAGAATGGGGGCAGCGAGGGAAACAGAAGGCAAAATGGGCACAATGCAATGGGGGCAGCGAGGAGACAGAAAGAAAAATGGACACAATGCAATGGGGGCAGCGAGGGAAACAGAAAGAAGATGGACACAGGGAGAATGGGGGCAGCGAGGGAAACAGAAGGCAAAATGGGCACAATGCAATGGGGCAGCGAGGGAGACAGAAAGAAAAATGGACACAATGCAATGGGGGCAGCGAGGGAAACAGAAAGAAAATGGACACAATGCAATGGGGGCAGCGAGGGAAACAGAAAGAAAATGGACACAATGCAATGGGGGCAGCGAGGGAAACAGAAAGAAAAATGGACACAATGCAATGGGGGCAGCGAGGGAAACAGAAAGAAAATGGACACAATGCAATGGGGGCAGCGAGGGAAACAGAAAGAAAATGGACACAATGCAATGGGGGCAGCGAGGGAAACAGAAAGAAAAATGGACACAATGCAATGGGGGCAGCGAGGGAAACAGAAAGAAAATGGACACAATGCAATGGGGGCAGCGAGGGAAACAGAAAGAAAATGGACACAATGCAATGGGGGCAGCGAGGGAAACAGAAAGAAAAATGGACACAATGCAATGGGGGCAGCGAGGGAAACAGAAAGAAAATGGACACAATGCAATGGGGGCAGCGAGGGAAACAGAAAGAAAATGGACACAATGCAATGGGGGCAGCGAGGGAAACAGAAAGAAAAATGGACACAATGCAATGGGGGCAGCGAGGAAACAGAAAGAAAAATGGACACAATGCAATGGGGGAAGCGAGGGAAACAGAAAGAAAATGGACCCAGGGAGAATGGGGGCAGCGAGGGAAACAGAAGGCAAAATGGGCACAATGCAATGGGGGCAGCGAGGGAGACAGAAAGAAAAATGGACACAATGCAATGGGGGCAGCGAGGGAAACAGAAAGAAGATGGACACAGGGAGAATGGGGGCAGCGAGGGAAACAGAAGGCAAAATGGGCACAATGCAATGGGGCAGCGAGGGAGACAGAAAGAAAAATGGACACAATGCAATGGGGGCAGCGAGGGAAACAGAAAGAAAATGGACACAATGCAATGGGGGCAGCGAGGGAAACAGAAAGAAAATGGACACAATGCAATGGGGGCAGCGAGGGAAACAGAAAGAAAAATGGACACAATGCAATGGGGGCAGCGAGGGAAACAGAAAGAAAATGGACACAATGCAATGGGGGCAGCGAGGGAAACAGAAAGAAAATGGACACAATGCAATGGGGGCAGCGAGGGAAACAGAAAGAAAAATGGACACAATGCAATGGGGGCAGCGAGGGAAACAGAAAGAAAATGGACACAATGCAATGGGGGCAGCGAGGAAACAGAAAGAAAATGGACACAATTCAATGGGGGCAGCGAGGAAACAGAAAGAAAATGGACACAATGCACTGGGGGCAGCGAGGAAACAGAAAGAAAATGGACACAATGCAATGGGGGCAGCGAGGGAAACAGAAAGAAAATGGACACAGGGAGAATGGGGGCAGCGAGGGAAACAGACGGAAAACGGGCACCGAGGCCACAAGCAGAGGGGCGAGCTTACCAGCAGCAGCAGCGGGCAGGACACCACAGGCGGAGCTGTGTGGCGGGGGAGCGACCTACCTGGTAAGGTCAAGGGTCGCTCTCCTCACCGCGCAGCGGCCGCCATATATGGGGAGGTGGGAGGGAGGAGCAGCTGGGAGGCAGGGGCAGCGAATGGGCAGTCAGGGGGGCGGGGCCGCAGGGGACGCAGCGGCGGGAGTGGAGAGAGGCAGCGAGGGGTACAGAAGGCAAAAAGGACACAGGGAAATGGGGGCAGCGAGGGAAACAGACGGAAAACGGGCACAATGCAATGGGGGCAGCGAGGGAAACAGAAAGAAAAATGGACACAATGCAATGGGGGCAGCGAGGGAAACAGAAAGAAAAATGGACACAATGCAATGGGTGCAGCGAGGGAAACAGAAAGAAAATGGACACAGGGAGAATGGGGGCAGCGAGGGAAACAGAAGGCAAAATGGGCACAATGCAATGGGGGCAGCGAGGGAGACAGAAAGAAAAAAGGACACAATGCAATGGGGGCAGCAAGGGAAACAGAAAGAAGATGGACACAGGGAGAATGGGGGCAGCGAGGGAAACAGAAGGCAAAATGGGCACAATGCAATGGGGGCAGCGAGGGAGACAGAAAGAAAAATGGACACAATGCAATGGGGGCAGCGAGGGAAACAGAAAGAAAATGGACACAATGCAATGGGGGCAGCGAGGGAAACAGAAAGAAAATGGACACAATGCAATGGGGGCAGCGAGGGAAACAGAAAGAAAAATGGACACAATGCAATGGGGGCAGCGAGGGAAACAGAAAGAAAATGGACACAATGCAATGGGGGCAGCGAGGGAAACAGAAAGAAAATGGACACAATGCAATGGGGGCAGCGAGGGAAACAGAAAGAAAATGGACATAATGCAATGGGGGCAGCGAGGGAAACAGAAAGAAAATGGACACAATGCAATGGGGGCAGCGAGGGAAACAGAAAGAAAATGGACACAATGCAATGGGGGCAGCGAGGGAAACAGAAAGAAAATGGACACAATGCAATGGGGGCAGCGAGGGAAACAGAAAGAAAATGGACACAGGGAGAATGGGGGCAGCGAGGGAAACAGACGGAAAACGGGCACCGAGGCCACAAGCAGAGGGGCAAGCTTACCAGCAGCAGCAGCGGGCAGGACACCACAGGCGGAGCTGTGTGGCGGGGGAGCGACCTACCTGGTAAGGTCAAGCAAATGTTAAACAACATCATTGATGAAAGCACTGATGACATCTCAAACGACATGGAGGACATCACTGATGTCATTCAATGAATATGGTGGTTTGCTATAAGCTTAGAATACTAGAATGTATTAGCCAATTATAAGCCATGCACTACGAGGCCCTATGGACAACCCTCTGTAGTATGTTAAAATATCTTACACGACTTCTGGGTAAGATGGATTTCAGTAAGTCACATCAGGGTTCGCTCCCCTCTGACTTGCTCCCCCGGCCCCCCAGGCATACTGTGAAACCTGTATGAGCCTGTGAGGGAGACAGGGTGTGTTGCCTACCCAAGAACAGGAACAGAGCTTCGATGCACACGCCAACTGCATCAGAGAAGCAGGGAGGTCCCAGTGAGTGGGGGCACTGTGATGCAAGGCTGGGAGTGACATGGAGCGGACAAGTGTCGTGCCCACGAAGGCCGAGGCAGGGTACCAGGCCTGGGTTGGCCCACTGAATCATGCAACACTTTTGGTGGCTGTTGCCCCTGTGCTGGGAGCTTAGCTGAATAACATCGGAGGGCTTGGGTGCTGTACTGGAGGCAGCTCGAGAGACAAGAGGCAGAGCTGGCAAGATCCACAACAGGGGGACAACTACCAAATACCATCCAGGAGAGGAGTGTTGAGTACAGAAGGACTGTGAAGGGTGACCACCCCTTTGCCGCATGAGCAGAGGAAAATTCATGATGGTGCTAGAGGGTTAATAGTTACACGTGTGACACAGGAGAGGCCTCAACTAGGTCCGAGACAACCTTTGGTGAGGGTCTGCAATATCTAGAGGTGACAGTGCACCCATTGAACCACCTCCTACGATACCACAGGAGCTACTATGCCCTTTTACAAGATTGCATGAAATACCACAGACTGAGCCACAACAATTAAGCAGGATGATGACAACTGAAGCTAGTGCACACAGGAAATGCCACATCCACAGAAACAATGCAGTGATAAGCCAATCACAGGTTTCTGCCTAAACCTGCCAAAGGCCAATTGCAAAAATATAACTTTAACTGCTGAAATGGCAGTGAAAGGCACCCCACTAACAAAGGATGTCCTAAAGTCTTGACTCATGGAGATGCAACACGACCCATAGAAAACCTTCCATGATAATCTCCAAAAATTATGAGAGGAGATTGGGAGAGATGTAGCTGACATTAAGAACGACCTGCACCTGATGGGACAGCGAATGGGCAAAGCAAAGACCAAGTGGTCAAGACCACAATTTGCAACTTAGAACCACAAGTTACTTGGCTGATGCATTAATGTGAGGATGTAGAGAATCGGTCTAGATGGGACAGCATAAGGATCTGCAACCTGGAGGAACATACAGAGGGAGATGATATGACCAAATGTGTTACGGAACTGTTCAGGGCAGTCATCAGGGTTGAGGCTGACCAGAATACAGGAATAGAAAGAGCACACAGAGAGGGACGCAAGACCCTAGACACAAAAGATAGACCAAGAGACATTGTGGCTAAACTTGTTAGCTTCCCCATGAAGGAGCGCATAATGGCAGAGGCCCATAAAATGAAGAAGATACATTATGGAGTCAGTAAGGTATTCTTGTTCCAGGACCTCATAACCGCGACTCTCCAAAGACTCAGGAATTTCAAAGCTGTAATGACGGAATTGACCAAGAAAAAGATCCACTATCACTATTGCTATCAAAATGCCTGAAGACCTCCAGTTCACTTGGAAAGACACCAAAAACACAATTTGTACACCACAAGAAAGGAAGCCAATATTTGGCGCACACGACAACCTGGAGAAAGCAATCAAGAAGGTCGGCCACTGCGCAAGGAACTGCAGGTGTGTGGAACCACTGCACCGAGAGGAAGAAGCAGCTGGTCACCGCAAGGAGACACACACACCAAAGACAAGACAGCGTGACCAGCCGAGTGCTGATGGCGACTAGCTGGACTGCAGCAGAATAAATATAAGAGGTACTACTTATGAGAAGGGGAGGGAAATGGAACACAATGGCACAGTACAACAGCCTGCCTGGGTTATGGGTAAGGTGTGCCCACGAAGCAGGCAAGGCGCTACAATCATGGAGATTAAAACCAAGGGGACTCTTGGGGTATTGGAGAGGGGACCAAGAGTTACCAACTGGACAATTACCACACACAACGTCTATACTATGCAAACTGACATAGGTTGGAGGGACCATGGTTGAGTAGATCAGCTACCTGATCTCACTGACATAGGGAACTGGGGTGTCTCCACCCATGTAGGGGACATGAATTGCCTGTTGTATTTTTCTTCTAATGTCGCACAACACGATACACTTGGACTGGGGTATGCAGGGGTCAGGGAGCCTCGGAGCTCTCATGTACAAAACAACATCATTAACATAATCACTCTAAATGTTCGGGTACTTAACTCACCACGAAGGAGGTGCATTGTCTTGAGTTAACTCAATCACCAACAGGCTGACATCATATTTTTGTAGGAGACACACCTCTAGAATCAAGACTACTTTCGAATGAAACATACAAACTATCCCTCACAATATTGGGCCTCTGCAGACACCAAGATAGCGGGAGAAGCAATGCTATTCAGGAGGGATATTCCAATCCAGATACACCATACTCACAGAGACAAGGACGGTAGAAGCTTGCAAATTCAAGCTCAAATTAATTATGTGCCTTTCATGCAAGAGCTGTTCCTCTCCCAGGTTCTGCCATAACTGGTTGGTTCTGCAGGTGGGGGAATAATCATAGGGAGGATTTCAATCTGATCTGGGACCCTGACCGGGATAGGACACCCCATAACACACAAGCAACAAGAGCAGACTTTAATAAATTGAAAACACAATTCACTGACCTTGGCCTAGTGAATTGCTCGAGACACAACAACCTCATCAGTAAAGAATATACATTTTACTTGCAAGTCTATAAATCATACACTCAGACAAGCACATTTTTTATCTTCCAAGATCTACTGGGTAGAGTACTGGAAATCCATTTTCGGGGAGGCCCTATCTGTGGTCATAGCCAGGAAGACATGACACTGATTGATGTCAGGGCGTATAATAAATGCACACCTTGGAGGTTTGCACCTGACATTGTATGGAATATGTTAGACCTGTCAGTTTTAGGGTGTTTTTCCCCCAAACGTTTTGCCTGCTTGCCTCCAATTTTGCTGATTTCTTTTTGTTGGCCTTAGGACTCTGAGCACTTTATCACTGCCAACCAGTGCTAAAGTGCACGTGCTTTCTCCCCTTTACCTATACGTTCCTAGTAAAGTGCACTACATGTGCCCAGGGCCTGTAAATTAAATCCTACCAATGGGCCTGCAGCCCTGGTTGTGCCACTCACACAAGTAACACTTTAAAAATGTCTCAGGCCTGCTGCTGCACAGCCTGTGTGTGCAGTTTACACTGCCATGTCGACTTGTGTTGGCCCTGGCCCTTTTTGCAGGGTTATCCCTAAAGTTTTTGCCTTCCTCCTCCGAATTTTCTGACCCTCTTTTTGTTGGGTCTAGGACTCTGGGCACTTTACCAATGCTAACCAGTGCTAAAGTGCATGTGCTCTTTCCTTTAAACATGATGTGATTGGACTACACCTGTTTGGCATAATTAATTTACTTGTAAGTCACTTGTAAAGTGGTATCCCATATACCCAGGGCCTGCAAATTAAATGCTACTAGTGGGCCTGAAGCCCTGCTTGCGCTATCCACATAAGTAGCCATTCAAACCTGTCTCAGGCCTGCCACTGCAGGGCCTGTGTGCACAGTTTACTGCCACTTTGACTTGGCATTTACAACTACTTGCCAAGACTTAAGCTCCCCTTTTACTACACATAGGTAGGCCCTAGGTAGCCCTATGGGCTGGGTGATGTTTAAGTAAAAGGTAGGACATGTACCTTTATTGTTTGGCATGTCCTGGTAGTGACAAACAGCCTATTTTGTTTCTCACTGCTGTGAGGCCTACTGATCTCATAGGCTACCATTGGGAATTTGCTTATAGGTACTAAAGTGGTAATTCCTGATCTGGAAGGAGTGGTGTTGCCATGTTTGGTATGTTAGGAATAGTGGTGATAAATCCTGCTGACTGGTGTAGTTGGATTTTTTAGAAAGTGGACATTTCTCTGTGCTTATACCTCTTTTGCTTTGCAGACTGTCTCCAATCAATGTCTAGGCCTGGTTGACAGCTACACTTTGTGCATACTTTCCAGACAGCCATCACACAAGAAGGGTTTGGTGTAAGAGTGTTACATCTGCATACTGATAGTGTTCCTGGGCTGGGCGTGAGGGAGGCGTGGCGCACTCACATTTGTATAGGCTGTGTCCTGTCCTCACAAAAAGGGCTGATTTACCACCTACTGATGTCTGGTGCCAGGGCTGAGGTTGAAAGGGGGTGTTGTACACTTCTAAGGTTTCTTTTGAAGTTCCCCTTGATCAAAGACATTTTGGGGTATAGTACAGGGGCTCCGATCCCATGATTTTAGACACTGTGGGACTTGTAACCAGACATTGCTGGCTCTACAGACTGCACATTGCTAGAAGGAACTGCTGTGCTACCAGAAGGGACTGCCACTTTACTAAATGCTTTGCTGTGTTGGCCTGCTGCTTGCTGAGCTGCTGGAGAGACTGCCACTCTGCAACATGTTTCTGTGTGCTGGCCTGCTGCCTGATGCCTTGCTACTTGTGCCCCCCAAGTGTTCTCCAAGGACTTGTCGGCTTGCCCCCTGTTCTAGCAAGGGCCATCAAAGATTTGCATTTCAGAACCTCTGCTGTGGCACTTGGTCTTGTGTGAGTCCAGCAGAAGTATGCTGAGTGAGAAAACCGGCCAAGATGAACAGCTTGTGCTGAGCGCTACCCCAAATTTCTTAACAGAGGGCTTCCATCTTCACAAGCATGGAGGGATTGTCAAGTGCGTGTGGAGTGCTTTACAAATCGCCTGAGGAGAGGAGGGAGTGTGGTGTTTCCTCTCAGCCTGGTTTCCCTGTGGGAGCACTCTTTGGTTGCATACCTGCCTGGGGGTTGATGCTTATCCCCAGTGTGGAGTGCCTGGGACTGGCATGTCCTGTGTATGACTCGCATTGCATTCTCCAGAATAGGTGCGAGCTGTGGAGCTGCCTTTGTCTCTGGAGAAGCGTGCTCTTCGTCACTAGGCATAAGGGGAAAGAAAGCACTTCGAGCAAATCAGCACTCTGTGATTATTTGAGCCCCCTTTCACCTCAGCAGGACCGCTGCAGAATCTCATGCTCTGCTGAGCCAGTGTCCCTGTAAGCACCCCCCAATGAGGAGGTAAGCAGGGCATTTCCCAGAAGCGCTGGGAGCAGTCTTGGCTTTGTGTAGCCGGAGAGTGTTGCTAAGGCAAGAGGGAGGCTCCCAGCAAAATCAGCATGGGAGAGACGCACCCTAAGAAATGCCCAGGATTGCCGATGTGACTAAAACTGCCTGAGATACAGCAAACCGTGTGGGCCAATGCAGCATTTTGCGCTAATGTCAATGAAAAAAGGACTGAATATATGTTGTCCAAAATTTCTTGCACCCATTATGCTATGGTAAAATCTCTGAGCAAAATTGAGTTGTATTTGACACTGGAGATGCCAGTCTTGCACAGACAACACTGTCCTACTTTTGTTTGAATTTGTTCCCTTAGCTGTTAGTAGGGTGGCATAGACCCTCAAAACCACCATTTTTGCACATGTGGAATGGCTGCTGCACTGGATGCTTTGCATATAGGTTTTAATTGCCCTAAATTTGCTAATTTTATAACAAGTACATGCATCCCCTTTTCTTGTGTTTGAATTTTGTACAAGTACGGCCTGCCTTATTATATCATAAATTTTTATCTAGTTATAATGTATGCTTTTCTGTATCTTGGTTTTTAGCAGGGGTGTTTCACTCTGCTTTGTGATATCTAATGTACTGTTTTAAGGCGATTTTATTGATCTGTTGTGTTTTATAACTTTTATGGTTTACTGTGTTAAATTGAATAAAGTATTTTGTTGATGAGGATGATGAGTTACCATAATCAATGTAGTAGGTGTGCAGGGATTCCTATAACCTATATTTGGTGGGAATTTACCATAAAGCTTGCGATAGTAGCACAGAAACGCTGTGGCTATGTGTTCAATGTAATATTGGGAGGTTTACCCTCCATAGTTTGCATTGCCTGCCAAGTATTTATGGATTTCTGGTGAAATTGTGGAATTCATGTGCCGTTTCATAACCTGATTTGCACTTTTGCACTCATGTGATGAATCATGCTTTTATTTCACCATCTGTTGCATTTTTTGTGTCCGGATTTTATAACGTATGATGTTTTGGATTCTTGCATAGAGAGGATAACGAGTACTCTTTTAGTAGGGGCATAATATACACAGTTTTCATTATTCAGGTTGTTTTGGTCTATGATTTATGTAAAATACATTTTATACTTTTATATAATCTTTTGTGGTGTGTTCAATGTGTTACTGGTGTGAGGGTGTTGCGCAGAACGCTTTACACGTTGGCTCTGATGATAAGCTTGACTGCTCTGTACCAAGCTACCAAGAGGCGAGCACAGGTTATCTTTGGTGGGTAACTTACTTGCCCTGACTGGAGTGGTGGCTTCTGCCTGGCTTAGGTGCATACCCTAGCCAACCAGAAACTAGGCATGGGCAGAACTTGCAAAGTTTCACTCGCGGAATTCCGCAGAGTAACCAAAAAACGCTGCCGAATTCCGCAGAGTCCACCCGCAGGAGGAGTATTGCTTTGCCAGTCAGCCTCCCCTTAATACGTACATACGTACAATTTTAGCAGGCACTAGAATGTTTAATAGTCATGTTAACATGGCGTAGCAGGTAAATGGCCTTACCTAGTCTTCTACAATAAACATGTCAACATCTGGCTCTAGGTTTCTGCTCCTGAATATGGGACTAATCTGCCATCTGGGTGGAAGTTACAGCATTTTGTATTGCTGGCCGCCACCTTTTGCAACTGTGTCAGCCACTTGAAATACTGTATGCAAGCAGAGCCAATCCCAAGGCAGTGTTGCACTGACTAGCGGGCCAGGGGGCAGTACTAGGAGGGGCACAGTGGTTGCACCACTCCATAAAGCCTGCCATTGTCTAAAAAGAGAAGTACTTGTGTGAGAAAATGCTCACAGTCTGCCGAAAAATGCAGTCTCACCACGAACTGGAAGAGATTTCTCCCCCCACCAACCAGGAAATGCCAGGCAGTTCTGCAGATAATCATACCCGAACCAGCTTATAGAAAACCTGTCCTGTGGGGCACTTGGAAAAAACGCCCCGTGCCAAATGTGGGTGAGTTTCGCTTACATTGCACTTAGCCCCTCACCCCCACCAGAGAAATGTTGTATGCCTCAGAAGAGGAGCTTTCCCCTCTCTTGCAAGAATTATATATTGATCTTCAAAAATGGAGAGAGGCACATGCATGAGAAGACTTGTTTCCAAAATCTAGATTTACCCACCCCCGCCTCACAGCAGAAATTACAGCTCTTCTTTATGTTTTTGCAGTTTTATATAGCACATACTCGCCCAAAGGCACTGGGGGCACTTTACATGAGCATCAGTTACATTTCACAATGTGTCAAGGTTGTAACATATGAACAGGTGTCACGTTACGGAGCGCTGCTCCCCATCTCGTCCAGGTGCCCCCAGATCTGGGAGTTAAGGTACAGTGGGAAGAGTTCCCCCGCTGAACCCTCCCTCTGCCTGTTGGTCCCTCCCCCTCCAGCGACCTCACTAATGTGTGAGCCCTCCTCCTGCATAAGGGAAGGCAGGAGAAGGGGAGGGAGAGCTGTACCTGTCCTGGGAGGAGAGACGTCAGATGTAGGGTCCATTGAGAGACCCTCCCCATCACTCTGAGGAGGGCACACAGGTGAGCAGTGGCAGGTAGAAGGTTGTGTCCTCTTTACACTTCCTCACACTGGAGGGGGTTCTGTGCTGTGCAGGTGCTGACATCTCATGTTCTCCCTTGGATTAAACATATCCTGTGTGTCACGTTTGAGAGCAGTTATGGCTTAGTCACAGCCGTGCCCCTGCATACATAGCACACTAATTACTGTGTTCTCTGAGCCCTGTCTTGTCGTGCCTGCATGCTTACAGTGCCTCAAAGCAAATTGAAGTGGCAAACAGGCAGCATACCAGCACTACATGACAATTTGTAAACAAACAAAAACAGTTAAGCCACTATTTGTCACTCCTGTTCTTTACAATGCATCTCTTCTTCAAATCAGACCCCTACCCCCAAAACACACACATAATGCCCAAAAATATTGAGAGGAGCTTGACCACCAGTCCGGTAATAGTGCCAGATGTACATGAGGATGGGGGGAGTTTGCATGAAAATGTATTTATTTCCCTATGCGACTCGCTGCGCTTTGTTAGCGTAAAGTGCGAAATTCTCTTTTCACAGAGCACTGTATAAATTGGATCGCTTCTGGGTGCTATTTGTAAATGCAATTCTGCAAAGGATGTCCCAATGAGAACGCAGGAAATGAAATTGATGCAAACCAGTGGCAGTCATAGGGGTGAGCGACAGCGCACCTGTAAACTCCTCTCCGCCTGCCGGAGTTTGGCAGAGTTTTTTTGCTGAACTCCGTGCTCCAAGCGGAGGGTAGAGTAGCAAAACTCAGCGAACTCCGCCGGCAGAGTGGAGTCCACCACCTGCTTCTACCAGAAACCTTTTTATTACATATAAGTCACCCCTAAGGTAGGCCCCAGGTAGCCAATAGGGCAGGGTGTTATGTAATCAAAAGGTAGGACATGTACTTTTGAGTTTTGCATGTCCTGGTAGTGAAAAACACCCAAAGTAGTTGTTCACCACTGTTAGTCCTACACCTCTCATAGGTTAACATTGGGAATTCCTTAATGACACTGTTAAGCTGTAATTCCGGATTGAGAAGTAGTAGATTTGTCATGTTTAATATCATTGAAATGGAAGTGATAAATCCTCTTCATTGATAAAGTTGAATTTATCACTGCCATTTTAAAAACACCACTTTTAGAAAGATATAAAAAGAACAATTGATGGAAAGAATGCTCATCAATGTCAAACATTCACCCCAGTACAGGGATCTGGGCCTAAATCCATCGCTTTTTTGCTCCCCATGCCATTCTAGTTTAATCCCAGCCATATGCAAATCAGTCTTGACCCTGTTCTCCATGGGAACAGTCCAGCCCAAACTGCCAGGCCTGGTCCTCCCTGGACCGGAAATAAGCATCCTGGGACTACGTTCGTGGCATCACCCCATATCAGCCAGGCTAGCTTGACTCCAGTGGCATGGAGAGCACGGGACCTACGTATGGGCATACCGGTCCCACTCGGGGTGACAAATGCAAAAAGAACAATTGATGGACAGAATGCTGATCAATGTCAAACATTCACCCAAGTACAGAGATCTGGGCCTAAAACTGGTCCCAGGATGCTTGTTTCCGGTCCAGGGAAGACAGCTTGGCAGTTTGGGCTGAACTATTGCCATGAGGAACAGGGTCATAACTGATTTGCATATGGCTGGGTCTGAACTGGGGTGGCAAAGTGAGCTAAAGAACGATAACGGATTCAACCACGATCTGTGACTGGGGGTGAGTGTCTGAAAAGTTTCAGTGCTCCATCCATCATCTCCTTGTGTTGGCTTTGTTTGCCCTAAGTTGACAAGGTATGCCCAGATGTGGGTCCCTTGCTCACTTTGCCACTGGAATCAAGCTCGCCTGGCTGATGAGGGGTGTTACCCTGAAACCGGTCCCAGGGTGCTTGTTTCCGATCCAGGGAAGACCTAGCTTGGCAGTTCGGGCTGCACTGTTCCCATGAGGGACAGGGTCAAGACTGATTTGCATATGGCTGGGTCTGGACTTGGGTGGCAAAGTGAGCTAAAGAAAGTTGATGAATTCAACCCAGATCTGTGACTGGGGGTGAGTGTCTGAAAAGTTTCAGTGCTTTGTCCATCATCTCCTTGTGTTTACTTTTAGAAATATGGCATTTTTCTGCTCTCAGCCCTGTGTGCCTGAGCCTGTCTCCAATACACATCTGGGGTGGTGACAGCTGGACTTTGTGCATTCCTTCTAGACAGCCACACTCAAAGGGAGCTTATGTATGACTGAGTGGTCATCCACATCCTGATGGGTCTTCCTGGGCAGGATGGGAGGGAGGAGCTGACACACCTGAATAGGCTGTTTCCTGTCCACGTACAAGGTGCCGCATACCCCCCCCGGGCGAGTCTGGAGCCAGAGCTGGAAGAGAGGACTTCTGTGCACTTCAAAGGCATTCTTTGAAGTCACCCCCACTTCAAAGGCACCACTGGGCATAAGAACTGGACTTCTGACGCTACCACTTCAGTAAACTACTGGACCTGTGAAGAACTCTGCTAGGAGGAAGGACGCTGTGCTGGTACAAGGACTGCCATTGTGTTGGACTGCTGCTCTGGAAGAACTACTTTCCTGCTGTGCTGCCAGGCTGCCTGCTACCCTCTGCCCTGACTGAGGAAAGACTGGACCAATCTCTCTTGAAACCAGAGTGAGTTCAATGGCGTGCTGGCTTGCCCCCTGTTGTAAGTCTCAGGGACATCAAAGACTCAAATCCATCCTGCAACAGCACTTGGACTTTGCTTGCTGCAAGTCTTGCCTTGCCAAGTGGTGGCAATCCAGTCGTGGGCCCTTGTTGGAAGTGGGTATAAAGTGCTGCTTCTGTCAGAATCCATGCATTCACGGTGTTGCTCTGATCGGAACTGGTGCATCTCCCTTGATGCCTACGCATCACCACTGCTGCAAGGACCACGGACATCGCATCACCCGCGTAATGTCGGTGCATCGTCTCCAGTTTTTGAAGCATTTCCGACTTTTATGCAGCTCGGCGCCGACGCTTCACCTTCATTTCTGCGGTTCGACAATGATGTATCGCCTCTTTTCTGCTTGCATCTCATCTCCATCAATGACGCAGCTAAAGTACTTTTCAGTGGGCCAAGGCTAGTCCCTGTATCTGACCCACGCTCCATTACAGTATGCCTGAACTTTTAGTTTTATCCCAGTCTAGCATGACCAGATAGCCCTGGTTGGCATTTTAAGCTTTTAAGCACTAAAATTTCATTTAATCTTTAAAAATTCATAACTCCGGTTATACTTATTGAGTTTTTGCTGTTTTGTTCATAAAAATATAAGCTATTTTTCTAAACTGGTGTGGAGTCTTTTTTGTGGTGTTTTCACTGTGTTATTGTTTGAAGCGTTGCACAAATACTTTACACATTGCCTCCTAAGTTAAGCCTGACTGCTCCATGCCAAGCTACCAGGGGGTGAGCACAGGTTAATTTATGGTGTGTATCTGACTTACCCTGACTAGGACTGTGGTTCCTGTCTGGGAAGGTGCATACCTCTGCCAACCAGAAACCCAAGTTCTTACATGATAAAACGCATAGGGAAGAATAAGCACAAACAATATGCAATTACTTCACTGAAAATGACTCGAAAGATACGCCCTATAATACCCACTGGGACATGTTTAATGCAACCTTCAGGAGAGTAGCTATCTCACTGACAGTCTCTAAACTGAGTAATGCAAGACTTAGGGAGAAACAACTCCTACAAGAATTGAAACAGGCGGATGCAGTACTTAGGTGCTGCCCCAACACACAAACAGAAAGGGAAAGAAATAAACTTCAGGGACAGCGTAGAATCCTTAGAACGGAAAAGACGGAGACAACCCTTCTTCACTTAAAACAACCCTTTTATGAAAAAGGGAACACGACAAACAAAATACTCTCAGGCAAACTAGGATCACAAAAAATGATAGAATATATTCCAACACTGCATGAACCTGATAGTAGAGCAATTTAAGACAAAGAGGGAAAGCGGAACATTTTCCTAAACGCCTATAATGCACTTTTTTCCTCTAGTAATGAGGACCAGGAAGCCATAGCTTCATATTTTAGCGAATTGTCCCTGCCCCCAGCCCCCACGGACTGGAAAAACATGTTTGAGGAACCTATAGCCACCCAGTAAGTTCTGAATGTGATCAAATCACTGAAGCCTCACAAGGCACCAGGCCCAGATGGTCTAGCTAGAGCCTTCTATAAGGAATTCTCACCAGTACTGGTGCAGCCTCTAACAGTATTATATAATTAATTCCAAGAAACAAGGAGCCTCATTTACAAGGCCATTGCGCTGCCGGTGAGTCACTTTTTTAGTCGCACTGGTGGTGCAGTGTGCCTGCCCAGATTTACAAGGCTATGTAAAGTAACCCTGTGTGCTTGTCATGGCCTTGTAAATATGGGCCCCTTTCACACACTACTCTGCGTGAAAGGGGCATTACATAGGTGTTATGGGTGTCTCCACGTAAAATCCATGGAACCTGACACATTCCCAGATTTACAACGTTTTGTAAAGCTGGGAATGCATCAGAAACCTATGCCTTCCCAGGGGAGGTGTAAGAGTGGCGCAATGAGGAGAAATACTTGTATTTCTCCTTGTTTTTTCCTCTTTCTATGTGTGCTGCATATGCAGAGGAAAATGCAATCAATGATTGTTTTTGTGCAAGAAGGAACACATTCCTGCACAAAATAATCATCCCCGCAACGCAGGCACTCTTGCAACATGATGTAAGGGTGCTTGTGCTGGCACATGGCAGCCAATTGTGCGCCAGTGCAGGAGGACGCACACAGATGCATTGTATTGTTGTTAAATTGACGCATCCCTGTGCTTTTAAAATGACGCAGCTTGGCGCAGCAAACTGGTTTGCAGCGTCACAGGTCAGAGAGTAGTAACTCCCTCTATGAGGGAAGCAGCTGTGGTGGTGCATCCTAAGCCAGGGAAACCCACGGAGAAATATAAATCATATAAACCCATAGTCTTATTGAATAATGACACCAAAAAATACATCAAAATACTGGCTGAGCACCTTAGTAAGGTTCTCCCAGTATGAGTGGAAAATAATCAGGTGGTGTACGTGACGGAAAGGCAGGGAGTGGATAACGTGAGGAAAGTGGCCCACTCATTTGAAAAATGTGCAAAAAGACAGATCCCGACTATCTTTGTATGGTTGGATGCTAATAAAGCCTTCAATAGGGTTAGCTGGGACTTCCTCAAAGCCACTCTTGACAAGGAAGCTACATGGCAAAAATGTACATGGTGGATATTGGTGAATAACGTTCACCCGGAGGCTCACATACGAGTCAATGGAGTTCCAACTGGCAAAGTCACACTGCATCCAACCCCTTACTGCAAATGGCAAAAGGGCCTTGTGTAGCAGAGGGTTGGGTTCTCATTCTGGATTTGACAGAGGGCATGGCTATAGGCCAAGCTTCCATGCTGTGCACTGCCCAAGGCTGTGCACATGGGGCATTGGGTGCTTGTGAAATGGTTGGGCTCATGGTCAGGCTGGGGGTCAGGCCCTGTGCCAACTCCCTGCTGCGCATGGTCTATGGCCATGCATAACAGGAGGTTGATCACCTATGGTGGGGTCTGGCACAGGGACTGTCCTGCTGCCAGGCCATGTAGCATACCCTCCGCTGTGCCCAGCCAAAGGCTGTGTGAAGTGGAGGGTCGGGTGCCTGCGCAGAACCCCGCAGTGCCTGACCTTCCCTACAGCCACCCCCTGCTGCACATTGCCAAATGCCTTGCACAGTGGGTGGTTGGGTGCCTGCAGTGGGTTTCGACATGCACACAGCCTACAATGCACTTTTGGTTTTGACATAAGTGAATAGCATGTGTAATAACAACAAGAGAGGGAGGGATACTCAGGGACTCACTCTTAGTACCCCTATTCAATATAAAAAAAAAAAAAAAAAACAACGAAAGAGTGAGGCCAGATGAAGAAAAAAAGGGAGAAATATCAGCACGAGGAAACACTCTTGTTTAAAAGAACCCTCACTCACCAACCTAGTTGGTGACATGCTTCATCATTGGGTCCCCACCAGAGAGGCCGCATTCGGCCTCTCTGGTGGGGTCGGCCTCTCTGGTGGGGACCCAATGATGAAGCATGTCACCAACTAGGTTGGTGAGTGAGGGTGAGGGTTCTTTTAAACAAGAGTGATTCCTCGTGCTGATATTTCTCCCTTTTTTTCTTCATCTGGCCTCACTCTTTCGTTGTTTTTTTTTTTTTTTATAAGTGAATAGCAGCCAATATAAATATCATATGAGATCACTGGTCACATATAGAGACCACCCCAGCAAATCAAGCTCCAGTAGGGTATAAGGATGATAAAAGAGTTCTTCACTAACAGTGGTATAGCGTGAACATGATGATATCTATTAGAAAGTTTACATGCCCCGCTATCTCAAAATACACAAAATATTAGTTATCTGTGGTGCCCCCAAAACCCCATTAGCATTCATGGACTGAAATCGTATCAAACCAAGATAGCTTTTGGTCTACTCCACCTGCCCATATGGTAGAGGACGCAAAAAAATGAAAGGATGCAAATAATTATAATGCCTAACACCATGAGGTATCCCACTTGGTAAGGATTTTCCAGCACAAATCACATTACAATATATCACCTCATTTCGTCTCAATCTGCGCCATCCCTACTTTTCCACCCCAAGTTATATAATAGTTTCGGTGATTCCCTTACCTCTGTGATCAAAACTGAAATAATTGATTTCTGTGAAATTAAAGCAAAATATTTTTATTCAACTAGATACATAAACATCTATGGAATCCTTCATAAGCTGTCTGTGCTCATAGCACTTCCTTTGACATATACTTTTATTTTCAGAATCAGGCGAATGTTTCTGGTCCTTTTCGAATATTTTTTTTAATGATAGTAGGGCAAGCTACTTCTTTGTGATGCTGTTTCTTATTTTTCTTGATATTTACCCAGAGTTCTCTGTGCCTAAGGGTCAGTGGGTATAGGACAGTTGACGGCCAATCAAAGACATACATGCCAACATTTCAGCTTCGATAAGATCGAGAAATATGCGTGGGTGTTTTTTTACCATCTTTAAGAAATAACTTCTGCTATATAGAAATAGGTCATACACACACCTGTAAGAAGAATGTAGCATGCTCACTTCCAGGAAGAGAGTCATCTGTATTAATTTCATAAATGCATGACAAGTCAGCATAATGGTCAAAAATGTATAAGCCAATACACCTGGAAGAAGAGATAGTGACAAATACAAAGGCGTAATGAAGAAGGCATCAAATTACCGAAAGGTGCTTTTGCCCACATAGTACATTAGTTGTGTTTGAGTTGTAATCTTAGTCAATTATTGTGACAGTCTGTAGCACAAAAGTACAAATCTGTATACCTGGAAGATGAGCTGGTGGTGAAGATGAGGTCGAGAGAGCATGTTATAGCAGATACTCTTGTTTGCAAACTATAGTAGTATATTTGAGTTCAATTTTTGTGAAAATCTGGTGGCACAAAATGTACTAGTCTGTGTGTACACCTGGGAGGTGAGCTGGTAACAAAGATGAAAGGGTGGTAAAGACGAGAGTGGGATGATAAATTGCAGCAGAGACAATATTGTTCTTACAAAGCAGATGTGTTATTTATGTCACCGGTTTTAACTTTAGTGACATTAAGGAATATAAACTGATAGAAAGCATTATGGTCCAGAGACATTAAGACCCTGCAGGACAGAGTCCTCTCAAGTCCACAGCCAGGACAATGGACACCATACCTGTGTGGAGATGGGGAAAAACTGGTAGCATGGGTAACCATGGGAATTCCACTGCAGAATAAACACAGGACAGCTTGGGTAGAGACAAAATCCCCCAGATGTAAAAGAACAAATGGGATGGAGAGGAATCTATATAATAAAAGTAGGTGTACTACACTTCTGGCTCTGCTTCTTCTTCTGTCATCAAAATTAAGGACATGAAAGAAACAATTTTTTGCAATAACATTTTATTAAGGTTTTAAAAATACATATATTCAGGCAACAATGTGTTTCAAACTCTTAGAGCACTGAGCAGAGCGATATTCATCAATGTATCATATCGCCGGGACATCATCTTAGGTAATATACACTTCCTTACACAGACGCTATTTTGATAGAGTTCTAAGACCTACTAGCGAGGCCTGTGTATGTGGCTTTTATTGCTGCCTGCAAGAGAGGTTTTGGTGGCTGCCACTGAAAACCAGCAGCTTTTTGCTACCTGAAGGCATTCAGTTTTGAGGCTAAGATTCCAACCACAGTGTCTCTTGTTCCTGTTAGTTCAGCGTAAACAGAGGTTGATGCATGACCCCCTTTGATGTCCTTGCCTAGGTTGTGCTTTGAATCCGAACAAATGTTTCTAACTGTACTAAAAAGTCCTTCACAATAGGCATTGCTATGCAGCAATAGTAAAAGAAACGTTGCCAGTTTTGCAAGGCTTGGAAATAAAGGCAGCTTAGTAACACCATGTTTTTATTTGGATAGACTCTCCCAAACCTCATCAATTCTTTCAAATGTCAGCATATTGTTGTCTGCCATGCACAGATATTGGCAAAACTCTTGATGAAGAGTTTCTAACTCTTACACTTCAATCAGATCTGGAAATCGAGAAACTAGAATTTCAATTTGTTCCGATGTGACTTGTAGTCAGGTGTCAGGGTTCAAGAATGTGAGAGGCATGAGGATGTCATCCTTTAATGCAGGCATTGAAGTTATCATATATTTTACAGCATTTATGTGAAAATACTTTGCTACATTCAGAAATTTGTTGTATGCTGCTGAACCCAGAAGATCCTCTTTCCTGGCCACCTATTTGATCATGTGGTCTAATGTAAATTTTATTTAATGGCAATGATTGTCTGGACTTTCAATGTCAATTTGTAGCAAATTTGAAGCTGTAGCCAACTTTATAAGGAAAACATACATTGCTGAAGAGTGGAGAACAAGTATATTTGGGGGCTCAATTTGAAGTAATGCATTGAAATAATCAAAAAGTTGGACGCACAGCCTGAACAGACATGAAATAATGTTTTGTCATTAGGTTTTTGAAAGCCTTTACAAGTCAAACAAGGTCGGTGCTTTACAAGTCAAACAAGGTCTGGGCTTCTCCTGCAACAATAGACGGAATATCAAGCAATGATGTAGCTATGTGCCCTGTATTTGAATCTTCATGGCGCACTCAAATAGGAAGATATTTATCATTTCCATCATTACTTCCATCAATTGACAGGCCAAACCACGCTTTCTTCTCCAGAGCCTTTTTACCTCATCAATACTGTATGGGGCAATAGCTCCATTAACCATGTGACTGACTTTCGTCCTTCCACAGGAGAATTTTGCAGCTATTTTTAAATCAGGAAACATTAATTTGAAAAGTGAACCAGCTTGATCAGAGACTGCTAGGGGTATGTTATGCTCTATTAGGAAGCTGATAAACAAAACTTGAGCTTGTGATGTATTAATGTCAAAGCTTCCACATTTAGAGAAATACACTTTTTTGAATTTTGAAGAGACTTTATCATATTTTGCATGACATTTGTTGTATGATTTAGATGGCAAGCATTCTCAGTGCTCAGCTCATGCACAGGTCCTAAAAGCCAAGCCACACTCCTGGCTCAACTCTCCCTGTTACTTTGTTGGTTCACCCCCTCTAAGAAAGCATTAACCTTTAATGTCAGAGGTAGGTAGCCATATAGTGGCTAAACTGCACAGCATGGAACTAGAAAATCGGTGATCATTGCTTTGTCCTTAATTCTTGGAGGGGAGATTGGTGTGTGTGACATGCATCAACATTTAATTTATGGCAGTTTTACTCAGCACAAACAAAAACATTTTGGGACTCTTTTTGTTGCACCTGCACAATCTATTGGGTGACTGTCAAAAATAAAATGCCGATTGCCTGTCAGGCAGGCTCTAACTGACCCCTTCAAGAATTAAGGACAAAACATTAACCTTTGATGTTACGGATGGTTACTCATCTAGTGGCTGAATTGCACAACGTGAACATGAAAAATTGGGGATCAATCCCGGCTTCTAGGCTCAACCAAAATGTATGATCCATCGCTAGTGGGTGGAATACAAAGCATGCACCTTTATTAGTGGCCAAGCCATCTTCCTGTATAGCTTCAATGATTCCATTGATACTTAGATATCTTCCATCTTCTGCTTAACAGCATCCAGCAAGGGTGATTCTGTAGCGATTCCATTTGCATCCTTCTCTGTCTTGTATCTCTGTGTGGGATTATGAACATTCGCTATGAGCTCTATCACTTTTTTGATATAGAGAGATTGACAGTCATTCATTGAGTACAATAGACTTCACTCTGTTTAATCATGGCATTTTGCTGTCATTCATTTAATACAGTAAGAATAGCTGACAATAATAGCAGCAAGTTACAATCATTCAATTCTGTGAAACGATAATGGTATGTTGCATTCACTAGCTCAATGCAGTGGGATTCACTCATAATGATGATAGCATGCAGGTGCAGGTCCGGAAGAGAGGCAGGGACGGCAACAGTGGAAGGACCAGGGTATCACAGGGTGCAGGTGGTGCAGTGGTACCAGGCCTAGACGCTTGGGGACCCACCAAAATATGAGTATTGCTGTATTTTACAATTCAAACAGCAGCTAGAGGGCCCATTTCCTTCCTTGGACCAAGGCCCATAGGGATTAGAGTCACAAACTATAGGTGGTTGCAAGGGAATGCCCATGTATCACACCTGGTTTTCCACCTTGAGGTAAAGTAAAACATAGTGCTACTTTGCATTGCTTTGGTGTTACCTTCCAGTGCAAAACATGTTGGCACTGTAAGTAAAGTCCAAAATCAACACTAGCCACCGGTTTGTACCACTTTTGTGAGGCAAAGCTAGTGCAAAGTGTTGACAAATTTGGTCCCCTGTACTTTAGCACTTCTATGGATAGAACAGCCTCATTTTTAATACACTACATCTTCTTATTTACGTTATACACTAATGGCTTGGAGCAAGCCATGTTGGAAAGTTGCCGGGACTTACCACAGTTACAGAAACGCCCTATACCCGCCCTACTCTACGCGGACGACGCTGTAATTATGGCCCGAACACCAATAGGGTTACAACGGGCTCTCGATAGCTACAATGAGTTCATGAAAAACCTAGATTTAAGAATAAATACTACAAAAACTTTTATAATGAGTTGTGGGACAGGTGGAAGGAAGCAGAGGGATATCCATATAGAGAATAAAAAGGTGGAGACCACTGTAACGTACCCCTATTTAGGAATTTTAATTGATGATAAGGGCTCATGGCATCAGGCTATTAAAGCCAGGAAACTACTCTTCATGAGAACAACGACGGCCTTAGTGAATTTTTCTCAAAAGCTAGGAAAGAGGCCTCCAGTGGAGATGCTACAAATCTATCAAGCTAAGTGTGTTAGTACGGCTATCTATGGGGCTGGGATATGGGGATACTGTGATGTAAATGAAATCCAGAGAGTGGAGAATGCATTTTTAAGATATTTATTGGCGGTCCCACGATGTACCTCAACCTACATTTGCCATAGTGAGTTGGGGCTACCTTACATTACAGATACAATAAAATTCCAACCTGTATTGCTATGGCACCGGATCTGGACCTCACCAAAAACCATATTTAACCGGAATGTACTAAATGATAGATTGAAATTAGAACATGCTCTAAAGGTTAAGTGGTTCAAATATATAAAAGATTTTATGACTGACCTGGGCCACCCTGATTTTTATCACAACCCTACATCGATGGGCTCCATCTCTAGAAAACTTTTAAAAAGCAATGCATGACTCATATGGAGGCAAACTTGCCATCGATGCTTTAAGGCCCACTGTTCAAAATAATCAAATGATGCGGTCCACTATCGGTATCCAACCATACTTAACATACACACTAAGTGGATACGATAGATCTGTCCTCACACGCCTTAGATTTGATGTATTCCATCGCTTGGTAAGCTTTCCGACCATTAATGATTGGACCAAACTTTTACCAAACTGCCCCTGTGATGGAGTATCATCCCAAACATCAATACACGTAATCTTGTTTTGTAAATTCTACATGGAACAAAGGAAAAGGTGGATTAAACCCATATTGAAAATATGGGGTTGAGGCAATGTCATCCAGCCTACCTTGCATTGCAATTCCTAGATATTGATTGCTTTACGAGACAAATAGCTTATTTTTTTTAAAGTATCCTGAGACATAGGAAGCACCTTTGAACCATGCTCCACATTAAAGTATGTTCCTAGGCCTCAGTTTTTAACTATCTTTCAGATTTCTAAAGTTTGTTTTAACTTTACAAATTAATATTTATTATGTTCACTGTATAATAACGATGACATGTAACTGCTAAATTATATTAATATTTTAACCTACTTCTTTTTATGACCATTGTATAATAATCGTGAATTGATATTGTAAAAATTGTGCTTTTATGGTTTTTCTATGTGTCAAAATGAAAACCGAATAAAGCTGAATTCATTCATTCATAATACACCACTTATTCTGTGGTTATTGTTGTACATGCAATACAAACTAATTTGCTTTCTTTATTAGGAACTGGGATTTGAAGTGGAGCCAGACTGATAAAACACTCAAGTTGCTTGTTAAACAAAGACCCTGCATAGGCAGGGCTTTCACCCAAGATTATACTGCATATTGCTATCCTTTTCCTTTAAATGGATAACCTGGTTAACATAGGTATGTAGTGATTTGATATAGGGGGTAATCTCTTATTGTTATTGATTTTATGCAGGTTGGACTTGTAAATTGTTGCCCAACTACGACTAGTACAATCCTGCACCTGGAGTGAGCCACTGCTTTGCTACAAGTGAGACCATCAGCCCCTGTTCAGGTCAGACATTTTTTATGTACTTCATTTTCATTGGATAATACAGGAGTAGTGTTTGAGTATGAGCTGGCAGCAATCAGATCACACGCCTCCAAGGGGAGGAAAAAAATAATACAATTGTACATTCAAAGAGAAATGGCAAAAATAATTTCCATTCATTTTGAAATCTAGAAATGGGCCAATCAGTGCATTTTGTGAAATTTGTGAGTCAGATTTCAGCATTACCCATGGTGGCAGGAATGATACATTAAAGCATGTCAATACACCAAAACACAAAAATAGTGAACTGTCACAGACTCAGACTAGAAAAATGACCGATTGGGTTGGAGGCTGGGCAGCAAGGGATATTGATGAAAAGGTGATAAAAGTTGAAGTTTTGTTGGCTTCCTAATAGAACATAACATACGACTAGCAGTCTCTGATCACGCTGGTTCACTTTTCAAACTAATGTTTCCCGATTCAAAAATAGCTGCAAAATTCTCTTGTGCAAGGACGAAAGCCACTCACATAGTTAATGGAGCTACTGCCCCATACAGTATTGATGAGGTAAAAAAGGCTCAGGAGAAGAAAGCGTGGTTTGGCATAGCAACTGATGGAAGTAATGATGGAAATGATAAATATCTTCCTATTTTAGTGCGCCATGAAGATCCAAACACAGGGCACATAGTTGCATCATTGCTTGATATTCCGTCTATTGTTGCAGGAGATGCCTGGACCTTGTTTGACACATGCAACCACGTTATCAGAGAAAGAAATCTTAGTTGGAACAACTGTGCAACATATTCCTCTGATAACACTAATTGCATGAATGGTAAGCACAACAGTTTACTCAGTAAAATCAGGAGTGAACAAAAGGATGAGAAACAAAAGGTGTATGATGTTGGTTGTCCTTGTCATTTATGCCATTTGAGTGCACAAAAAGCTTGCAAAGCACTGTCTGTAAAAGTTGATGATATGTTCCTTGGCATATATTACCACTTTGAAAAATTGTGAAATGCATAGGTGTACTCAGAGAGTATATGAATTTTACTGAGACAGAAGTCAGGAAAGTGACTAAACATGCCAGTACTAGGTTGCTAAGCTTGTGAAAGTCTGCAGAGAGAACATTAAAGCAATGGGGCTCACTAAAATCCTACTTCCTTTCAAACTTTGATGAGGATTCTGAAGGAAATAAGAAAAAGGGAAAATCTGGTGATCGAGAACTACGACTTGTAAAGCTTTTCAAAAACCCGATGACAAAACTTTATTTCATGTTTGTTCAGGCTGTGCTTCGAACTTTTGAATATTTTAATACAATACTTCAAAGTGAGGCCCCAAATATGCATGTTCTCCACTCTTCAGCAATGCATCTTTTCCAAAATTTGATGGGCAACTTTATAAAACCTTATAAAGTTATGGCTACAGCTTCAGATTTGTTACAAATTGGCATTGAAAAACCAATCATTTGCCACTAAATGAAATTTACCTTGGCCTAATGACCAAACAGGTGGCCAAAAAACAGGATCTTCTGGGTTCAGCAGCGTACAACAAATTTCTGAATGAAGCAAAGTATTTTCACATAAATGCTGTAAAATATATGATAAAGTCAATGCCTGCATTAAAAGATGACATCCTCATGTCTCTCACATTCTTGAGCCCTGACACCAGACTACAAGCAACGTCAGAACAAAACGAAATTCTAGTATCTCGATTTCCAGATCTGATTGGAATGAAAGAGTTAGAAAGTCTTCATAAAGGGTTTCCTCAATATCAGCGCATGGCAACAAAATGCTGAAATGAGAAAGAATTGATGAGGTTTGGGAGAGTTTATACAAATTAAAAAATAGTGTTACTGAGCTGCTTTTATTTCCAAGCCTTGCAAAACTGGCAAAGTTTATTTTACTATTGCTACATAGCAATGCCTATTGTGAAGGACGTTTTAGTACAGTTAGAAAAATCTGTTAGGTTCAAGGCACAACCTAGGCAAGGACATCAAAGGGGGTTATGCATCGACCTCTTTTTACGCTGAACTAACAGGAACAAGAAACAACTTGGTTGTAATCCTAGCCTCAAAATCGAATGTCTTCAAGTTGCAAAAAGCTGCCTGTTATCAGTGGCAGCCACCAAAACCTCTCTTGCAGGCAGCAATAAAAGCCACATACACAGGCCTCGCTAGTAGGTCTTAGAACTCTATCAAAATAGTTTCTGTCTAAGGAAGTGTATATTATGTAAGATGTTGTCCCAGCGATATGATTCACTGATAAATATGGCTCTGCTCAGTGGTCTAAGAGTTTAAAACACATTGGGCCAGATGTAACAAGCTAAATTGCGATCGCAAACGCTGAAATTCTCAGAATTTCAGCGTTTGCGTTCGCAAAATAGCATTGTGCAATGTAGAGAAGAAAAATCCAAAGCGCAAAATAAGGAATGGCAAAATTTGCAATTCCCTATTTTGCGAATGCATTTAAGGAATCGCGAATTGCGATGCCTTAAATGCAAGGCAGGAAGCACCCAAGTTGTGCGATATCTGGTTTAAGAAATCGCAAATTACCACCAACTCCAAGTTGGTGGTAATTTGCGATTTCTTTGAAAAATGCATATTTTGGCATTTTTCAAAGTGCCATGTGGTGCACAGACGTGCCCTTAGGGCATGTATGTGCACCACATGTGCACACATGCACATTTCAGGGTGCAACAGGGTGTCCTTTGACACCCTTGCACTCCTGAGAATGCATGCGCAATTTGCGAGTACCTATTGGGTACTCGCAAATTGCGCATGCAATCCCATTCATTCGTATGGGCCTCCTGGCCCATAGGAATGAATGGGAAGGATTCCTTAATTGCGAATCGCAATTTGCGATACGCAATTAAGGAATGTTTAGGAATCGCAATTATTATTGCGATTCCTACCTACATAGCATTTTGCGAGTCCTTAATAGCGATTCTCTAAAAATCGCTATTAAGGACTCGCAGAAATGTTCCTTCATACATCTGGCCCATTGTTGCTTAAATATTTGCATTTCTGAAACCTTAATAAAAATGTTATTGCAAAAAAATTGTTTCTTTCATGTCCTTAATTTTGATGACCGAAGAAGAAACAGAGCCAGAAGTGTAGTACATCTACTTTTATTACATAGATTCCTCTCCATCCCATTTGTTCTTCTGCATCTGGGGGAGCTTGTCTCCACCCATGATGTCCTGTGTTTATTCTGCAGTGGAATTCCCTTTGTTTTCCGTGCTACCAGTCTTTCTCCATCCCCACACAGGTATGATGTTCACTGTCCTGGCTGTGGACTTAAGAGGACTCTGTCCGGCAGGGTCTTAATGTCTCTGGACCATAAAGCTTTCTATCAGTTTATATTCCTTAATGTAACTAAAGTTAAAACCAGTGACATAAATAACACATCTGCTTTGTAAGAACCATATTGTCTCTGCTGCAATTTATTATCCCACTCTCGTCTTTACCACTCTCTCATCTTTGTTACCAGCTCACCTCCCAAGTGTACACACAGACTAGTACATTTTGTGCCACCAGATTTGCACAAAAATTGCACTTAAATATACTACTGCAATGTGCAAACAAGAGCATCTGCTATAACATGCTCTCTCGACCTCATCTCCACCCCCAGCTCATCTTCTAGGTATACAGAGTTGTACTTTTGTGCTACAGACTGTCACAAGTCTTGATTCAGATTACAACAAGAACACAACTAGTGTACTATGTGGGCAAAAGCACCTCTTTGTTATTTGATGCCTTCTTCATTAACCCCCTTGTATTTGTCGCTATCTCTTCTTCCAGGTGTATTGGCTTATATATTTTCACCCATTATGTTGACTTGTCATGCATTTATGAAATGAATACAGATTACTCTCTTCCTGGAAGTGGGCATGCTACATTCTACTTACAGGTGTGTGTATGACCTATTTATATGAAGCAGAAGGTATTTCTTGAGATGGTAAAAAACGGGAAACATCCTTTACCACGAAACCATTACAACGCGGTATGGTTACATTGTGGTTTTCACAACGCAAGTCATTACATCGACTTGCACTGGAGGGCACTCTAGACTAAGGAATAGTGTGAATTACTATTCCTACACCTTCCCTACTGTACGTAGACTGGAGTTGGAATAGTAATTCACAATATTCCTAAGTCCAGCGCCCTCCAGCGCAAGTCGATGTAACGACTTGCGTTGTCAAGACCGCGATGTAACATACCGCGTTGTGATGGTACGTGTTGTATCATCATACATTCGTAAAAAACACTTCTCTCCCAGTTACTCCTATGACCCATTTCTTGTTACGCGTGACCCATTTCGTTGTTATGCGTTATTCAGGTCGTTACACCCAGGCATATTTCGCCCTCTTTTCAAAGTTGAAATGTTGGCATGTTTGGAGGTGGGGGAGTAAAAGGGCAGAGAGCTGACATCATTTTGACCTCAGTTTAGCTCTTTAAGTTATTTCAAGCAGATCACAACCAGGTCATTCTGTAATTATGTGCATTGATTGGAATTAGGTTCCTGGATGCATGAATCGGGAGGCGGAAGACTAGCCTTCAAATCAGTAGTCTCCCGCCTGAATCAGGAGGGTTGGCATGTCTGCAAAGAAGTATGCAATGTATGGCTATGGATTTCTTATCTGGAGGACAATGTGTAGGATTGTTCTCGAGTAAGTAACGTACTTTACCAGGGCATGGCTGGCATTTGTTTCCAGCGAGCATCTTCCCTGTGGGCTGGAGCCACTTATCTCCTCAGATTCACGAGATTAATTGCAGTTGGCTAAGGGGTGCTTCTAGAGAGGAAGGAGGAGGGGTAAAAGTGATTAGAGAGAGAAGCGAGAGTGGAGAGGAGAGGAAATGGATGAATGGAAAGAGAGAGAGAGTGGGTTGAAACATTTTTGCTCGGGTTGCATTTGGTTTACTAGTCCGGCCCTGTACTGTAACAAATCAGAGTTCCTCGATGGAAGCCTACAATGTGCTCTGTTGCCTGATACCACTGGGCTGAAAACAAAGCAGAACCTTCTTCCAGTGCTTATCTTTTTTACCTCGTTTAAAAATCCTGATATCCTTATGCTTTGAAGATTATGCTTTTGGTTCAATTTTATTTTTGTTTAATACCTTTAACGGGATGATGCTAGATGGCTCTTAGCTCAGTTCTGTGATGTGGCCCAACTAGTTCTTAGCTCTCTGCTGGATTCACTAACAAGTGCACTGCAAAGAGTCCATTTATAAGGGTTTGTAGAAATCCTGCCTCACTAATATTCACAAGGCATGATTTCATCTGCAAGTCCTCGTGAATGTAGAGACGGGTGCCTCCATGGGACAATGGCCTTCATCTCTGGTTTTGCATTTTTGAAGCACGAATATTGCAATCCCACGTGGGTAGCAGCACCAAAAGAATGTATGAAACAATGGTAAAAGCACATGAGACCAGCAGCAGTCCATTTCACGACCAGCTGACCATCCCGCTTACCACAGGCAGTGCTTGAAACTGGTAGTGAAAGTTTATCATCACAGACAACTTCCAGTGTGTGACATGCCCTCGCTGGTCAGTAATTCTTCAATGTGCAAACCACTGAAACATTTCTTTGCAGTTGCATGGAGTGGGAGGCACACTTTACTGCCTTGTTTGCTCTGCACCTCACTAGGAGTTATAATGGTGAATTATTATATCACTTTATTTGGGAACCCGTCTCTCCCCGAGATTTTTCACAATGGAATTATGCGGCGATGGGATGCTTTGGGGGTGAAGATAATGGGGGATCTCTTTGACTCAGATGGTATAATTTCATTTGAGAAAGCCCAAATCCTTTTTAACCTCGACCGCAGGGCGTTTTTTAAATTCCTCAAGATTCGCTCCGCTATCTCAAGGAAGAAGGGGGGAGAGAAAGCTTTCTCTAGAGATACAGTTATGGAAGTGGTCCGAAACCCAGATGGGTGCACAATCACCCAGATTTATGGAGAGCTGAGACACCTACAGGGCGATGATTTAGATAAACATTCTGAGAAATGGCAGCGGAAGTTGAATGTTGAAGGGGATGAGTTTATGGCATCACTCAAGCATGGTTACAGTGTTTTAAGAGTAGCAAGCCTCCAAGCACAACATTTTAAAACGCTCTTTTCGCTCTACTACACCCCAGCTAAGATTGCTCAATTGGGGTGGGATGGATGGTATTCTCTGTCCCCGCTGTCAGGGTGACGACGAAGATATAGTTCATATGTTTGCCTCCTGCCCAGCCCTGGAACCTCTTAAGAGAGCTATAGAAGAATTTATGGGGCAAACCCTGAGGATCCAAATAAAACTTACTGCTGAGCTGATGGTTTTAGGTGTGGCTCGAAATGGAATGCCGCTAGCTCATCGGGAATTTAGTTTTCTTGTCATGGCTGTGGTTAGAATTTGCGTATCACCCACATGGGTGGACCCTAACCCCCCCATATTTCAACAATGGCTTACATGACTCTTAGCTATGTATAATCTGGACAAGGGTTTGTATGAGAGGAAAGCGTGGAAGGCTAGGAAACTAGGGAAACTTATTTGGGCCCCTGTAATAGATTGGAAAACTAGAATTGAACTCACTCCAGATATAACTCAGTGATTTAAATCCATTGGAGTAATTTTTCTTTTCTGCTTGTGTCTTCATTTTGTGTATCTTTTTTGTCAGTGTTGTTATATATATTCTGCAACCTATCCATACGGTACTATATTGTTTATCTGTTTGGTTTCTGTCTTTTTTCTTTCTTTTTTAAGAATGCTTCTGTACCTATGTATGGATGCTTCTGTATAAATGTACTTAACCGATCGTTGAATAAAAATATATATAAAAAAAAGGAGTTATAATGGTGAAACTGCAAAGACAATTGCGGCTTGTAAAGAGATGTTTATATATTTAAATTGCGATTTTCGTATTAAAAAGCCAGCCTTCCAACAAATTCCCCTGACTTTCAAAGATTATTTCTCATTGAAAATGACTAAGCATTCCGCATCAGATCAAGGGCCCAGCCCAGATGTGCAGTTTCATTTGAACTGAGGGATGGACACTATAGAAGGAAAAAATAGTTGCACATCGGTAGTGGCTTGAAATTACAGCAACAGCTATAGGACTGACAGAGGCAGCTTTACTTGTCACATAACTCATGCAATCTACAGCAAGAGTGACAAGCAGCGCATGCGATCTACAGCAGGAGTGACAAGCACCTCATGCGATCTGTAGCAAGAGTGGCAAGCAGCTCATGCGATCTGTAGCAAAAGTGACAAGCAGCTCAAGTGATCTGTAGCAAGAGTGGGAAGCAGCTCATGAGATCTGTAGCAAGAGTGACAAGCTGCTCATGCGATCTATACCAAGAGTGACAAGCAGCTGATGCGATCTATAGCAAGAGTAACAAGCAGCTGATATGATCTATGCCAAGAGAAACAAGCAGCTGATGTGATCTATGGCAAGAATGACAAGCAGCTGATGCGATCTATGGCAGGAGTGACAAGCAGCTGATGCGATCTATAGCAACAGTGACAAGCAGCTCATGCGATCTAGAGCAAGAGTGACAAGTAGCTGATGTGATCTATAGCAACAGTGACAAGCAGCTCACGTGATCTGTAGCAAAAGTGACAAGCAGCTCATGCAATCTATAGAAAGAGTGACAAGCAGCTCATGCGATCTGTACCAAGAGTGACAAGCAGCTCATGCAATCTGTACCAAGAGTGACAAGCAGCTCATGCGATCTATACCAAGAGTGACAAGCAGGTCATGCGATCTGTAGCAAGAGTGACAAGCAGCTCATTTGATCCATGGGAAGAGTGACAAGCAGCTCATGTGATCTATAGCAAGAGTGACAAGCAGCTCATGCAATCTGTAGCAAAAGTGACAAGCAGCTCATGTGATCCATCCCAAGAGTGACAAACAGCTCATGTGATCTATTGCAAGAGTGCTGTTAGACCTGGCATCTTTTGGCGTGTTTTCCCTGTCTTTTTGCTTTCTGACCTCCTGGCTTTGACTCTGTTTTTGCTGGTCTCTGCGCACTTTCTCACTGCTGTTCAGTGTTAAAGTGCAAGTGCTCCTGTTGTAAATTGTATTATGGATTGGTGTTTCCATGATTGGCATATTTGATTTACTCGTAAGTCCCTGGTAAAGTGCACTGAGACTGCCAGGGCCTATAAATCAAATGCTGCTAGGGGGCCTGCAGCACTGGCTGTGCCACCCACACGAGCAGCCTCACAAAAGGGTTCTCAGACCTGCCACTGCAGTGTCTGCGTGCAGATTTTACTGCCACATCGACTTGGCAAGTGCACCCACTTGCCAGGCCCTAACCTTCCCTTTTATTACATGTGTGTCACCCCTAAGGTAGGCCCAAGGAACCCGTTGGGCAGGGTGCTGTGTATGTGAAAGGTAGGACATGTCCTGGTGTGTGTGAGACATGTCCTGATAGTGAACTACAGTGTAATTCATTTTTCACTGTTGAAAGGCTATCAGTCCCATAGGATAGAATGGGGAATACTCTGTAACAGTTTACGAGCATATCTTCCCATTGTGAGAAGATAGAGAAATGGAGTTTAGTATGCCTGAACTCAGAATGTAGAAATGCATCCTTTAGTAAAGATGATTTTTATGTTCCGTGTTTGTAAATACCACTTTTAGAAAGTAGGTATTTTCGAGCTTCGCCATCTTGTGTGCCTCGGCTGGGTTGTGGATTGACTGTCTGGCTTTGGAGTGACAGGGGCTGCAGATGTGCATTCTCTTCAGACAGCCACTGGGGGGGGTTTAGGTGTGTTCTGCCTTTCCTGGATGTCAGGACTCCGCTGAATTGACCTGGGCTGCATTTAGAGTAGTGGGAGGAGAATTCCTTGCACCTGAATGGACCTGGTCTGCCTTGGACAATGTTGTCTCCGCCTCTTGCTGGGAAGCTGGGACAGAGAGGACCAAACTTGTTTGAACTAAGCACAGACACTCTCTGCCCAGAGAACAAAGAGAAATGCAGTATAAATATTGGGGCCAGACCCCAGAACTTTAGAACTTATTCGATTCAAGGAACCTGCCAAGAAGAAGAGCTGGAAGAATTGCCAGGAGGAGTACTGCCCCTTTGCTGTGTTGTTGCTTTGCTGGGTTGGCCTGCAGTTGCTTCTTCTGCCTTGGGCAGTGAAAGGACTAGACTGAACTTTCTTCACTTGTTAATGAGTTTCTCCAAGGGCTTGAAATATAGCTTACCTCCTGTTCGCAAAGTCTCAGGGACAGCAAAGACTTCACTTACCTCTGGGTACTGCCCCTGAAACTGTGGGTTTCAGTTGCCACAGAGGGGGAAAGCAGCCGACACCGTCACCGACACTGCTGCTGGCTCCGAAGGCACCGCAGAGGGCACCGCAGAGGGCACCGCAGAGGGCACCGCAGAGGGCACCGCCGCACTTCACACCGCAACCCTGGTCTCACCGTCGATGACCACCACCACCGAGCTACTGCTTGCACCGCGACCTGTGGGCACCGCACTCCGCACCGCCTTGCTTCACTCTGCCGCCCTGCTCACCGACGACATCACTGCCCGCTGACCTCGACACCCATGACCGCACCGTCATTTGGGGGCACTGCTCGTAAGTTACCCAACGTACCGCCCCATCCAACACCGCAGTCTTGGCCGACTGACGGCAGCTCCTATCAACCGGCACAGTCGCTTGCACCGTGACCTGTCAGCACCTCAACGAGCACTGCCTCACTCTGCACCACAGCCCTGGTCTCACCGACGCCGCTGGACGTCTGTCACTGAGCCACTGCCTGCACCGTGACTTGAAGGTACTGCACGCTGCACCACCACGCTTCACATCGCAACCGCAACAGTTGCCAAGACCGGCACGCACCGACACGGTCAGCCAGAACCAAAAGTACTGTTCACTAGTCTGCTGACATTAACACCAGTCCGCACCACAGCGGTCGGCAGGAACTGTTGGATTCTGTTGTTTTCAGCACCACAGTAGCACGGAACAGAGCTGCTGACTTCAAGGAAATGCGTTTTTAAGTCATACTTGCAAAGTCCTTCTTTTGATTACTGTATGTTGGCCTTTTATAGTTTTGGTCTTGTTTGCACAGATAAATATTGGTTATTTTTCTAAAACTGGTGTGGTGTCTTTTTGTAGTGTTTTCACTGTATTACTGTTGGTTATGTGCAAATGCTTTACACACTGCCTCTGAGATAAGCCTGACTGCTCGTGCCAAGCTACCAAGGGGGTGAGCAGGGGTTCTTTTAGGAGTGTATCCTCATTATCCTGACTAGAAGGAAGGGCCCGTATTTGGACAAAGGTGCAAATCATTGCCAACTAAAGACCCCCATTTCTAACAAGTGTCAAGCAGCTCATGCGATCTATAGCAAGAGTGACAAGCAGCTCATGCAATCTATACCAAGAGTGACAGCCAGCTCAGCTTTGGTTGGTCTAAGTGGTGTTCATCACAGTCATCAGTTGATTACAGCTGTCATTAATGACTTAAGAAGCCTTGTCATTGCCCTTATAATAGGTTTATTTAAGCAGTACAGTAGTGATACGAGCACACATAAGGAAAGGTGTCTCGTTTTTTTGTTTTATGCAACGTTTTTTTTTTAGATGCAAAGTCATTTTCAGGCACCTACTGCTTTTCTTTGATGAAGCACCAGCAACATATGTGCTATTAAAATGTGTATTTCATTCACTATTCTCAAGATTACTTAAGGCCAGAAGTGAGCTCGGGAGGCAAAAAGTGATGGATTGAATGTCAGTCTATGGGGACTGGGAGAATTCCTGCAACATGCTTTTAAAAAGCCAATATAACTCTTTATTTTACACTCACAGGCCACGCAATCCTTTAGCAGCTGTTTAGGGTTGGGTCAAGTCAGTACCACGCCATGTTCACCTTTTCATAGGTCCACAGATTTGGGGCAAAGTCCATCATATACAAGGTGCACCTCAGACAGTCGAGTATGGATGGAGCAGAGTTATTTGTTTTTTGGTGATATTGATAACTGTGGAATTTGGGCCTGTGCTTGGCAGCCACCCAGGAAAACCTACCGAACCCAGACATTTAAGAAAATTAGATACCCAGAGGATCCAAGGCAGTGTGATTTGCACGGATTCCACTAACATTTCTCACCCACAGTGCCTGCAAACTTCAACCTTTGGCTAAACTCAGGCATTTTCCTAATATTTCAGAGAGGGAAAGTTCTGTAATCTGTGAAGATCCACAAAATTCCTATTTCCCAGCATTCCCACACTCCTCCTGATAAAAGTAGTATTCCACTTGTGTGGCTGGGCAATGCACCTGTGACAAGAAAGGCCCCAAAAAGCAACATAGAAATATCAAATTTTTCCTATCAAAATTGACAATATTTGGTGATGTTTGTAGCTGTGGAATTTGGGCCTGGACACCACCTAGGGAAATCTAGCAAACTCAGACATTCCTGAACACTAGACACTCAGGGGAATCCATTGTTTTCTGACTTGAGTTAATCCCACTAGCTTTTCTTACCCACCAAGCCAAAAACTTTGGCTAAACTCATAAATCTTTCTTCCATTACTGAGAGGGAATATTCCAGAATCTGGTGGAATCCACAACATTCCTTCCATCCAGTGTTTCCACACTTCTCCTGATAAAAAAAGGTACCCCACTTCTGTGTCTGGACCTGGTGCCCGCAACAGGAAAGGTGACAAAATGCAAGGTAAAGAGATCAAATATTCTCCATCAAAATTAACCCTTTTTGGTGATGTAAGTGGCTCTGGAATTTGGGTCCAGGCATGTCCACCACCAAGGGAAAACAACCAAACCTAGACAATTCTGAAAACAAGACACCCAGGGGACCTCAAGGTGGCCTGACTGGCATGGATCCCACTATGGTTTCTTATACAGAATGTTGTGCAAATCTTACTCTTTGGTTAAAATCATGAATTTTACTCACAAATCTGTGAGGAAAAATTTCATAATCTGCGGAGGTCATCACAATTCCTACAACCCAGCATTCCCACACTTCTCCTGATAAACATTTTACCACACTTTTGTGGTTGGGCCTAAAACCCACAACAAGAACGGATTAAACCAGTAACCATGCAAAGACTATTTGAGCACTAGTGGTATAGTGGGGTGGATCCCTGCTTGGGGATTACCCTCTCAAGGATAGACAGCACTGGAAAGGTGACATTGCCTCTTGTGTTGATCAGTGCTTGGGGGGCTGTGTCATCCCCCCAGCACCAGTCAGAAGTAAAAGCAGACCACACAGTTTGTGCAGTCTTCTTTCACTTTGTTTTGCTGTGACATCAGGTGCACAGCACGCTGCAAGTCACTGCAAAATAGACATAATCAACCTTGTGATGGGAGGGAACCTTACACACAGAGATGAATGCCCACATACATGTATACATGCAGACATAACAAAGCAATACCAAAGGGGATGATGGACGGAGCATTAGAGCAAATCAAACACTCACCCCCAGTCAAATGATCTGGGTTTAATCCATCATCATTCTTTAGCTCACTCCACCACCCCAGTTCAGACATGGCCATATGCAAATCAGTCTGACCCTGTGCCTCATGGGAACAGTCCAGCCCGAACTGCCAAGCCATGTCTTCCCTGGACCGGAAACAAGCATCCTGGGACTGGTTTCGGGTTCAAAACCCTCATCAGCCAGGCTATCTTGAATCCAGTGGCAAAGTGAACAAGGGACCCACGTCTGGGCATACCCTGCCAACTTAGGGCGAACAAAGCGATACCAAAGGGGATGATGGACGGAGCATTAGAGCAAATCAAACACTCACCCCCAGTCAAATGATCTGGGTTTAATCCATCATCATTCTTTAGCTCACTCCACCACCCCAGGTCAGACATGGCCATATGCAAATCAGTCTGACCCTGTGCCTCATGGGAACAGTCCAGCCCGAACTGCCAAGCCATGTCTTCCCTGGACCGGAAACAAGCATCCTGGGACCGGTTTCGGGTTCAAAACCCTCATCAGCCAGGCTATCTTGAATCCAGTGGCAAAGTGAGCAAGGGACCCACGTCTGGGCATACCCTGCCAACTTAGGGCGAACAAAGCGATACCAAAGGGGATGATGGACGGAGCGTTAGAGCAAATCAAACACTCACCCCCAGTCAAATGATCTGGGTTTAATCCATCATCATTCTTTAGCTCACTCCACCACCCCAGTTCAGACATGGCCATATGCAAATCAGTCTGACCCTGTGCCTCATGGGAACAGTCCAGCCCAAACTGCCAAGCCATGTCTTCCCTGGACCGGAAACAAGCATCCTGGGACCGGTTTCAGGTTCAAAACCCTCATCAGCCAGGCTATCTTGAATCCAGTGGCAAAGTGAGCAAGGGACCCACGTCTGGTCATACTCTGCCAACTTAGAGCGAACAAAGTGATACCAAGGGGGATGATGGACGGAGCGTTAGAGCAAATCAAACACTCACCCCCAGTCAAATGATCTGGGTTTAATCCATCATCATTCTTTAGCTCACTCCACCACCCCAGTTCAGACATGGCCATATGCAAATCAGTCTGACCCTGTGCCTCATGGGAACAGTCCAGCCCGAACTGCCAAGCCATGTCTTCCCTGGACCGGAAAAAGCATCCTGAGACCGGTTTCGGGTTCAAGACCCTCATCAGCCAGGCTATCTTGAATCCAGTGGCAAAGTGAGCAAGGGACCCACGTCTGGGCATACCCTGCCAACTTAGGGCGAACAAAGCGATACCAAAGGGGATGATGGACAGAGTGTTAGAGCAAATGCCCAGACGTGGGTCCCTTGCTCACTTTGCCACTGGATTCAAGATAGCCTGGCTGATGAGGGTTTTGAACCCGAAACCGGTCCCAGGATGCTTGTTTCCGGACCAGGGAAGACATGGCTTGGCAGTTCGGGCTGGACTGTTCCCATGAGGCACAGGGTCAGACTGATTTGCATATGGCCATATCTGAACTGGGGTGGTGGAGTGAGCTAAAGAATGATGATGGATTAAACCCAGATCAGTTGACTGGGGGTGAGTGTTTGATTTGCTCTAACGCTCCGTCCATCATCCCCTTTGGTATCGCTTTGTTCGCCCTAAGTTGGCAGGGTATGCCCAGACGTGGGTCCCTTGCTCACTTTGCCACTGGATTCAAGATAGCCTGGCTGATGAGGGTTTTGAACCCGAAACCTGTTCCAGGATGCTTGTTTCTGGTCAAGGGAAGACATGGCTTGGCAGTTCGGGCTGGACTGTTCCCATGAGGCACAGGGTCAGACTGATTTGCATATGGCCATGTCTGAACTGGGGTGGTGAGTGAGCTAAAGAATGATGATGGATTAAACCCAGATCAGTTGACTTGGGGTGAGTGTTTGATTTGCTCTAACGCTCCGTCCATCATCCCCTTTGGTATCGCTTTGTTTGCCCTAAGTTGGCAGGGTATGCCCAGACGTGGGTCCCTTGCTCACTTTGCCACTGGATTCAAGATAGCCTGGCTGATGAGGGTTTTGAACCCGAAACCGGTCCCAGGATGCTTGTTTCCGTCCAGGGAAGACATGGCTTGGCAGTTCGGGCTGGACTGTTCCCATGAGGCACAGGGTCAGACTGATTTGCATATGGCCATGTCTGAACTGGGGTGGTGGAGTGAGCAAAAGAATGATGATGGATTAAACCCAGATCAGTTGACTGGGGGTGAGTGTTTGATTTGCTCTAACGCTCCGTCCATCATCCCCTTTGGTATCACTTTGTTCGCCCTAAGTTGGCAGGGTATGCCCAGACGTGGGTCCCTTGCTCACTTTGCCACTGGATTCAAGATAGCCTGGCTGATGAGGGTTTTGAACCCGAAACCGGTCCCAGGATGCTTGTTTCCGGTCCTGGGAAGACATGGCTTGGCAGTTCGGGCTGGACTGTTCCCATGAGGCACAGGGTCAGACTGATTTGCATATGGCCATGTCTGAACTGGGGTGGTGGAGTGAGCTAAAGAATGATGATGGATTAAACCCAGATCAGTTGACTGGGGGTGAGTGTTTGATTTGCTCTAACGCTCCGTCCATCATCCCCTTTGGTATCGCTTTGTTCGCCCTAAGTTGGCAGGGTATGCCCAGACGTGGGTCCCTTGCTCACTTTGCCACTGGATTCAAGATAGCCTGGCTGATGAGGGTTTTGAACCCGAAACCGGTCCCAGGATGCTTGTTTCCGGTCCAGGGAAGACATGGCTTGGCAGTTCGGGCTGGACTGTTCCCATGAGGCACAGGGTCAGACTGATTTGCATATGGCCATGTCTGAACTGGGGTGGTGGAGTGAGCTAAAGAATGATGATGTATTAAACCCAGATCAGTTGACTGGGGGTGAGTGTTTGATTTGCTCTAACGCTCCGTCCATCATCCCCTTTGGTATCGCTTTGTTCGCCCTAAGTTGGCAGGGTATGCCCAGACGTGGGTCCCTTGCTCACTTTGCCACTGGATTCAAGATAGCCTGGCTGATGAGGGTTTTGAACCCGAAACCGGTCCCAGGATGCTTGTTTCCCGGTCCAGGGAAGACATGGCTTGGCAGTTCGGGCTGGACTGTTCCCATGAGGCACAGGGTCAGACTGATTTGCATATGGCCATGTCTGAACTGGGGTGGTGGAGTGAGCTAAAGAATGATGATGTATTAAACCCAGATCAGTTGACTGGGGGTGAGTGTTTGATTTGCTCTAACGCTCCGTCCATCATCCCCTTTGGTATCGCTTTGTTTGCCCTAAGTTGGCAGGGTATGCCCAGACGTGGGTCCCTTGCTCACTTTGCCACTGGATTCAAGATAGCCTGGCTGATGAGGGTTTTGAACCCAGAATCGGTCCCAGGATGCTTGTTTCCGGTCCAAGGAAGACGTGGCTTGGCAGTTCGGTCTGGACTGTTCCCATGAGGCACAGGGTCAGACTGATTTGCATACGGCCATGTCTGAACTGGGGTGGTGGAGTGAGCTAAAGAATGATGATGGATTAAACCCAGATCAGTTGACTGGGGGTGAGTGTTTGATTTGCTCTAACGCTCTGTCCATCATCCCCTTTGGTATCGCTTTGCTCGCCCTAGGTTGGCAGGGTATGCCCAGACGTGGGTCCCTTGCTCACTTTGCCACTGGATTCAAGATAGCCTGGCTGATGAGGGTTTTGAACCCGAAACCGGTCCCAGGATGCTTGTTTCCGGTCCTGGGAAGACATGGCTTGGCAGTTCGGGCTGGACTGTTCCCATGAGGCACAGGGTCAGACTGATTTGCATATGGCCATGTCTGAACTGGGGTGGTGGAGTGAGCTAAAGAATGATGATGGATTAAACCCAGATCAGTTGACGGGGGTGAGTGTTTGATTTGCTCTAACGCTCCGTCCATCATCCCCTTTGGTATCGCTTTGTTCGCCCTAAGTTGGCAGGGTATGCCCAGACGTGGGTCCCTTGCTCACTTTGCCACTGGATTCAAGATAGCCTGGCTGATGAGGGTTTTGAACCCGAAACCGGTCCCAGGATGCTTGTTTCCGGTCCAGGGAAGACATGGCTTGGCAGTTCGGGCTGGACTATTCCCATGAGGCACAGGGTCAGACTGATTTGCATATGGCCATGTCTGAACTGGGGTGGTGGAGTGAGCTAAAGAATGATGATGGATTAAACCCAGATCAGTTGACTGGGGGTGAGTGTTTGATTTGCTCTAACGCTCCGTCCATCATCCCCTTTGGTATCAACATAACAAAGCAGTTCCAGTTTTTCACATGCACTTACGGAGCAAACATGCAGACACCACGTTATACAGACACCTCAGTTCCATTTATTTAACTTAATAAAAGGCTAGTATAAGCGTTAGAGTGATTTGTTAATGCAATTCAATTTCATATAATGTAATTAAAGGCTTGGTTTATATTTGACAATGACTATTTAACTTCAATTGGATGAATGAAAATGAATGCATAAAATGGATTTAAATTTAATTAAAAATGTTTAAGAGTTATGTTTAGTATTAGGTTTATGTTAAGGATAAGCTATCATTTTAAGTTCATTTAGTTATAATTAAGTGAGGGTTTATGGTTAGCTTTAAGGATAGGATAAGGACAATTTAATAAATTGCTTATATGCAATTAAAATAAATGGAATATTAGGTGGTGTACCAGAGTTAGGTAACAAACAAAACCTAAAATAAATAAATACCATTTAATTTGAATTCATAAAAGAACAGAAGTACATTTAGAGTTAAGAAAAAAACTTAATTCAAATTAACAAGAATTAAAGGAATAAGAAAAATGTTTTTTTACGATTTGTAAAAGAATATGGGGTGAAAGGGTAGTGTTGTAGATTATTAGCTTATCATGACAGTGTAGTGGTGATCTATGTAGTTGTACCCAAAGTAGTGGACTTCACGCCAGTAACAGAACTCCATGCACAGTACAGTTGTGGGACTCCCAATGATTCACTTTTTGCCCAAAGATACTTGCACATACTAGAGTAGTTAATCTTAATGATTACTGAAGCGCCCCAGAGTGTGTGGGTTATGTGGCCAATGTCCCTCTGGCTAGGGTTTCCCATCAGGCCTGATGCATATTTATATTGCAGACCGGGGAGAAAATCCAGAGGGCTCCCTAATTTATGTTAGGAGGAATGTGGAGGGCTGCTGCCAACTCTGATATGGCGGACCAATTGCCATCCCATTGTTATCGTTCTTGCTGCTTGCCCATGTTGGAAATGAGTGGTGAGCATTGCTACCCCCATTTCTACATAGTGAGAGATAGGTGGACTGTGGAGGTGGGGATTCTACTCACTCAGAATATGTCTGCTGAATAGGAAGCTTTTTCCAAATGAGTTGTATCAACCTGCCAAAAACTGTTTAGATTTTAAGTAAAGAGAGAAACAGTCAGAAAAATAAAATGTATCATAGTTGTGAAAACATGGCATTTGCCATTTATTTAGTTAGACCCATTAAAGCTTTTGCTCTTGATGGTTACTTTTTGGAAAGACTTAGGGGCCGATTCCGATCTCGGTCGGAGGCGCACCCAACACCATTTGGTCGGGAAAAAAGCCATGCGAAAGCCTGTTTCCCGACCGATCCGTACAGCACACCGAACGAGTAAGTACGATGCGCACAACAGCAAAGAATCCGGCCGAGCCGTACTCACCCAAACCAGGTCCTGTTCCCCGACCGAGGCGAATCCGGAAACGCTGAATCGAGTCGCACGGAAGGGAAAATGCAGCTCCGTCCGGCCGAACGAGTACGATGCGCTTTCCGTATGCGCCGAACCCGTCGCTACGCACGGCACGTCAAAGCATCCGGGAGAGGCGCACATAAGCTCCGATTCGCGCCACAACACGATCCACGGCTCCGAGACGAACACGCCAGCGACGAGGATGACGCGAAGCGACGAGGACGAGGCGAAGCGACGAGGACGACGCGAAGCAACGAGAAGGACGAACGACACGAACCAACCATGAATCCCTTCGTCCCGATCATACCAATATTCTACATTTACTACCGGAACAGGCACGGACGCGTACGGTGCAGAAGGTAAGCCAGACACCAACCACAAAACACATACAACACGTACACGACACATCACACACACACAGAGGGATGCAGAATATACTTACACCAGCAACAGCAGCACCATAGGGGCGGGATGCCCATCACCAATGCCACATATGCACACAGGGGCCTGAATGCGCACCACCACCCCAACCCAGGGGGGGCTGGATGCCTACCACTACTACCACCCTCACCCAGGGGGGGCTGGATGCCTACCACCACCCATAGCTAGGGGGGGCAGGATGCCTACCACTACTACCACCCTTACCCAGGGTGGGCAGGATGCCTACCACTACTACCACCCTTAGCCAGGGGGCTGGATGCCTACCACTACTACCACCCTCACCCAGGGGGCTGGATGCCTACCACCACCCTTAGCCAGGGGGGCTGGATGCCTACCACTACTACCACCCTCACCCAGGGGGCTGGATGCCTACCACTACTACCACCCTCACCCAGGGGGGCTGGATGCCTACCACTACTACCACCCTCACCCAGGGGGGCTGGATGCCTACCACCACCCTTAGCCAGGGGGCTGGATGCCTACCACTACTACCACCCTCACCCAGGGGGCTGGATGCCTACCACTACTACCACCCTTACCTAGGGGGCAGGATGCCTACCACTACTACCACCCTTAGCCAGGGGGGCAGGATGCCTACCACTACTACCACCCTTACCCAGGGGGCAGGATGCCTACCACTACTACCACCCTTAGCCAGGGGGACAGGATGCCTACCACTACTACCACCCTTACCCAGGGGGGCAGGATGCCTACCACTACTACCACCCTTACCCAGGGTGGGTAGGATGCCTACCACTACTACCACCCTTACCCAGGGGGGCAGGATGCCTACCACTACTACCACCCTTACCCGGGGGCAGGATGCCTACCACTATTACCACCCTTAGCCAGGGGGCTGGATGCCTACCACTACTACCACCCTCACCCAGGGGGGCTGGATGCTCACCACCACCCTTAGCCAGGGGGGCTGGATGCCTACCACTACTACCACCCTCACCCAGGGGGGCTGGATGCCTACCACTACTACCACCCTCACCCAGGGGGGCTGGATGCCTACCACTACTACCACCCTTACCCAGGGGGGCTGGATGCCTACCACCACCCTTAGCCAGGGGGCTGGATGCCTACCACTACTACCACCCTCACCCAGGGGGGCTGGATGCCTACCACTACTACCACCCTTACCCAGGGGGCAGGATGCCTACCACTACTACCACCCTTAGCCAGGGGGGCTGGATGCCTACCACTACTACCACCCTCACCCAGGGGGCTGGATGCCTACCACCACCCTTAGCCAGGGGGCTGGATGCCTACCACTACTACCACCCTCACCCATGGGGGGCTGGATGCCTACCACTACTACCACCCTCACCCAGGGGGCTGGATGCCTACCACTACTACCACCCTTACCCAGGGGGGCTGGATGCCTACCACCACCCTTAGCCAGGGGGGCTGGATGCCTACCACTACTACCACCCTCACCCAGGGGGGCTGGATGCCTACCACTACTACCACCCTTACCCAGGGGGCAGGATGCCTACCACTACTACCACCCTTAGCCAGGGGGCAGGATGCCTACCACTACTACCACCCTTACCCAGGGGGGCAGGATGCCTACCACTACTACCACCCTTAGCCAGGGGGCAGGATGCCTACCACTACTACCACCCTTATCCAGGGGGGCAGGATGCCTACCACTACTACCACCCTTAGCCAGGGGGCAGGATGCCTACCACCACCCTTAGCCAGGGGGGCTGGATGCCTACCACCACTACCCCCCTCACCCGGGGGGGGCAGGATGCCTACCACTACTACCACCCTCACCCAGGAGGGGCAGGATGCCTACCACTACAACCACCCTTAGCCAGGGGGGGCTGGATGCCTACCCCTACTACCACCCTCACCCAGGGGGGGCTGGATGCCTACCACCACCCTTAGCCAGGGGGGGCTGGAAGCCTACCACTACTACCACCCTCACCCAGGGGGGCTGGATGCCTACCACCACCCTTAGCCAGGGGGGCTGGATGCCTACCACTACTACCACCCTCACCCAGGGGGCTGGATGCCTACCACTACTACCACCCTTAGCCAGGGGGGCTGGATGCCTACCACTACTACCACCCTCACCCAGGGGGCTGGATGCCTACCACTACTACCACCCTTAGCCAGGGGGGCTGGATGCCTACCACTACTACCACCCTCACCCAGGAGGGGCTGGATGCCTACCACTACTACCACCCTTAGCCAGGGGGCTGGATGCCTACCACTACTACCACCCCCACTCATAGGATGGACAATGCATGACACAACCAGCACACCACAACCTAGGGAATGCAAGAAGAAGACATCCCCCCAACACCATGACAAGCGTGTGTAGACTGTGTCAAATGCCTACAACACCGAACATGACTTTGAACATACAATGTGACCCCCTAGCACATGTGCCACACATATATGTGTGTGGCACCCACAATGCAAGCAGGCCATGACCATTGTGGCAATGGGGTCCAAACCCCCATCATCACAGTGACCAAAAGGTAAGTGTGGGGTCCATAGCTGAAGCACACTTTGAGCATTGTGGCAATGGGTTCCAAACCCCCATCATCACAGTGACCAAAATGTAAGTGTGGGGTCCATAGCTGAAGCACACTTTGAACAATGTGGCAATGGGGTCCAAACCCCCATCATCACAGTGACCAAAAGGTAAGTGTGGGGACCATAGCTGAAGCACACTTTGAACAATGTGGCAATGGGGTCCAAACCCCCATCATCACAGTGACCAAAAGGTAAGTGTGGGGTCCATAGCTGAAGCACATTTTGAACATTGTGGCAATGGGGTCCAAACCCCCATCATCACAGTGACCAAAATGTAAGTGTGGGGTCCATAGCTGAAGCACACTTTGAACATTGTGGCAATGGGGTCCAAACCCCCATCATCACAGTGACCAAAAGGTAAGTGTGGGGTCTATAGCTGAAGCACACTTTGAACAATGTGGCAATGGGGTCCAAACCCCCATCATCACAGTGACCAAAAGGTAAGTGTGGGGTCCATAGCTGAAGCACATTTTGAACATTGTGGCAATGGGGTCCAAACCCCCATCATCACAGTGACCAAAATGTAAGTGTGGGGTCCATAGCTGAAGCACATTTCGAACATTGTGGCAATGGGGTCCAAACCCCCATCATCACAGTGACCAAAAGGTAAGTGTTGACAAAGAAAGAGGTGCAACTGCCAAACTGCATGGATGATTCCTGGTCACAGAACAACAAACACATCAGTGGCAAAGTAGTGTATGTGTCCCATTGCAACATAAATTGGGGGAGCCAAATCCTGCAGTGCAAATAAGACATACCTTTGGCCATGTGCAGACAAACAACACCCATGGGGGCTGACACCGTCAACAATCATCAATGACACAATGACAGAAGTGACCATCAGAATGCAGACCCACATATTTGCACCAATGGGCACACACATGCAGATACCCTGTGGAGACTGCAGATGTGAGGTGAACAGATACCATACCATGGCAGCAATGGGACACACAAACCATGATCATTGTGCTGACCGATGACCTAGGAGTCCCAGGGACAGCAGGGGAAACCCACCAAACTACATACAGCCAATGGCACACCCAAGATATGACAATGCAGTGGTGCAGATGCACAAACACAAACAGGCAGACCCACACTGCACATCATACACAACAGGTGAGGGGGTGCCAGTGTCCCCAGGCAACCACACAACACATGAGGAGACCTGAATACCAATCATACAGATGTGCATACAGTGCCACACAAAGGTAACTCATGGATCCAAATCCCCTATGTGGGCAAGCAGGCATTGTCAGATGAGAGGGAGCACAAATCACACATGTCACACAGGCACGTAGGGACAGCAACTGACACAGCAAGACACAGACACACCACAGCACCACCCCCAGGGCCCCCACAATGTGGTGACCCTGGGCTGCATTACAATCCCACTGTGATGACAAAGCTAAATGTGGTTCACACTGTGAACCACAGTCATGTGTCCTGAGCAACTAACTACCATCACACCTACACAAGCACAAATCAAACAGCATGGCCAGTAAGCCAAGGCCAACATGGAGGCAGGGGCCTAGCCGGGCAACAACTCTCATCTGCACACACTCAACACCACACCCCTCGACCTCCAACAATGTGCAGCAGTGAAGCACACATGCACTGGTGACATTGCACATGCACCCATGACTATTCCAGGGTGGTGGGTGGGAACCAAGGTGCAGAAACACATCACACATGGACACTCAACAAGACTCCTGAATGTCTGACACACTGCACACTACGCTGTACATGGACATGACGGCAATACCACACCAACCAATGGGATCCCAGCCACAGTCACACACCAATGAAGAAGCCAAGGTCACCCACAAAGAACACAAATAGACAACAACCAACATTGCAGCCCGGACCCTGAGGAGTGCCAGCAGTCACACACACAACGTGTCACAATCACTGAAAGATAACACAAACTGGAAATCACATGACAGGGGCAAACAACAAGTGCCAAGGGGAAACCTGACTGTGACCCATCTGCGTCTGCACACAAACTCAGCCCTGACAGCAAACACACCTATGGGTGACACCCTGATGACCAGTAATGTGCCATGCACCCACATCACAGAGAACCCAGGGAGAAGACTTTGGGGGAACATAGCTCAACTCAGCTAGCATCACAAACAGGTACAACACTAGGGATCACAGCATGCACAGCTAAACGGAAGTGAACACACAGACATGCACATACAACACACACCTTGGGCGCAGGCAATGTCACAGTAGTACACACTGCCATGAGGGGACTCCACTCCTGTGTGAGGAAAGCTGTGCCATATGTTGCCTCAGTAGGGCCCCATCATGTCAGCTGAGCACTTGGTCACACAATCAACAATTAGCACCAAATGAGGGCTCCCGTCACATCAGCCTGGTCATGGAAGTGCCAACGGAATCATCAGCACAGATCCAACACACTTGTATAGCAATGTTGCACTGACAACACAGATGAGTCCTTCCCCATTGATGCCCAAACCTGCATGTCCACTGGAGATGGCCACACGGTCAGGGAAGTAGACGAATTGAACAATGGCAGGCACAACAGATGTGCAGGGGTGGAAGCCACAGATGTGAAATTGCCAATCTAAGTAGGAAATCCCATTGCCAAATACTGAACACATGACACCCTCAGATGCTGCTATGGATGACATGGATACACCACATGATAGGACACATTCCCCCTGGACCACATGGGTTCCTGCACAGTAACACTTCATTATCATGAGACCAAATATCACCATCACTGCAGCAAGGGCATGGTTAGCATCATCAACATCATGTACATCAGAAGAAAAAGCACTAGAGAACAGAAAGTTGCTTTATTCAGCATATGTGGCATTAAAAGTAGAAGTCCGGTAGAACATAAACAAAGGCCAATGGCCAGTCCATCAACAAAGTCACAAGTGGGTGACAGTGGCAGATGCCACCCTACACATGCCTGCACAAAACCAGGGACAACCCACTAGGAGGGGCAACCGGGGGTAGGCCAGGCACCGCAGGGACAGGATCAGGGCTCACCAGGAGGAAGCAGGGAAGGGGTGGTGGGTGCTGGAGAGCCACTGACAACTGCAGTGGAGGTGTCTGACATGGTGTGTGCCGGCACAACTGGGGGGCATGGCTCAGATGTTGTGGGTGCCGGCACGACTGCAGTGGACCCTGCAGATGGAGTGGACAGGTCCGCCACTGCAGTGCCCAAGTCAGACAGGGTGGTAGTGGACTCCACTGCAGTGCCTACCACCAGGGGAGGAGAATGGGGAACAGGCAAGGTGGGCTGGACAGAGGGGGAGGACACCCTCACCACATCAGTGGCACAGACAAGCGCAGCGGGGGTGTGGTGCCGGGAGAGCAAGTGGCAGGGGGAGAAGGCCGGAGCCTCTTGGGGATGGTATATCTGTGGGTGGGGGAACCTGGGGCAGGGTGTGGTGGGGGCACCTGTGGAGTGGGGGCCTGAGGGATGGAGGAAGGAGACCTGGTGCTTGAGCTGCAGGGCGGCGGCGGGGTCTTGCTCTTACCACTCCGGGGGACTTGCGGGTGGGGGCCTCAGTCTGTCTGCGCCTGGGGGAGGGTGTCCGGGGGCGAGGGGCACTCTGCTCCGTGTGGGGGGGCTTCCTCTTCACCCTGGATGCTGGAGTAGCTGCATCGGAGGGGAAGAGGCCGAGGTCACTGAGGGAGAGGCGCTGGGTCTTTGGGGTTGCAGGTGAGGCAAGGGAGGGTGCTTTGGAGGGAGAGGCAACTGCGCAGTGCCCGTGGATGCGTGTGTGTGTACCAGGGCCCCATCCCCTGTGAGTCTGGTTTCAGTCCCCTGACTGTGCGTGCGTGTGCGTTTTGTTTGTGGCGTGTGTGTCTGTGTGCTGGACGTGTGTGTGCTGGTGTGTGCCTGTGCCGGTGTGTGTGTGCTTGGGACGGGTAAGGTGCTGGTGAGTGTGGATGGAGCAGAGGCAGGAGGGGTGAGGGACTGTCTGAGGAGGGACACTGCTGCCGTCAGGGAGGAGTCCATGGACCTATTGCCCCTCTGTAGGTCAGACATGCCCGATGAGATGCCCTCCATGAACGACACCAGCTGAGTCAACAGTGCGGTGTGCGCATGGAGGACACTCAGCATGGCTGTCTGCCCTACATGGAGCTGGCGAAGGAGGTACACAGACTCCTCACTCAGGGCAGCAGGGGACACAGGGGCAGGGGGTGCGGTGCCTGGCCCAAAGGAGACACGCTCCCGAACATGGGAGCCTCCACGGACCTGGGGAATGGGAGCCGATGGGAGGGCGGTGGTGGTGCTGGTGGTGGCGGGGTCAGCAACACTAGCTGGGGTGTGGTGGCTGCTGACACCCGCCTCCACAAGGGAGTCATCCTCCGAGTTGCTCTGGTCCTCAGCTGAGGTGGATGGTGCTGAGGACTCCTCGGTGTGGCTCCCCTCGCCCTCCGTGCCACTGGGTCCCTCCGACCACTCCTCGGCTGCTGACCCAGTCTGGCTCTCTGGCTCCTCCTCGTCCATGGAGCTGTCCCCTTCCGTGGCCGTGGATGTATCTGCAAACAATGGGGAAACAGACAGACATCAGTCACCTGCACCAAACGCACACACCACTGTGAGCACAGCACATTACAGAGCAAGCCCTGGCATCATTAGTTGTACATTGCTAAAAGTGCCCTAACTGAACAGGAGAAGCCAATTGTCAGTCTGATGCCAAGCATGGCACTCACATCCCACATGGCCTTGCACCCATCTGTCTGGTGTCTGTTGGATTGCAACACCCCAGTGTGGACACATGCACCAAGTACACAGTAGTTGGACAGTGCAGAGGACACGGTGTGGCATGTGGACATGCATACATCACAGCTCTTGCCACTGAGTCAGTACAGGTTTCCGGATGAAAGGGATGCCCAGAGTCAAATAGGAAATGCATGTGATGCATACCAGCGACAGACACCACGATGCACCCATGTCCTGATAGCCATCGCCACAATGGTGTGCATGTAGCACATGTCACTCCCCTGCAGGACCACCAATAAGTTGACACATGCCATGGCAGAGGCATGACTGCTAAGTCATACATCACTGTCTCAGTGATGTATGACTTGGCAGCCAGACAACAACACTATGCACTGTGTCACAATAGTAGGTCATGGGGAATGCAAGTCCTGGAGCTGCACAAGTGCACATGTACATCCCCCACACAACACATCATCTTAACCCTCATCTGTCCAGGTCATACCTATTGGACATATGGGAGACCTGTGACACTACCCTCTGAACCTGAGCCCCTCACAATTTGCTGTGAATGGGGAACAGCTGCCTGAACTTCACATTCGCATACCCCAGTCTGCACGGGCAGCTGATCAAACACCTATGTGACACACAAGTATCGTCTCCTATGGTCACATCTCCAGGGGCATGCTGAGCCCCTACCAAGAAACACCCCAGCAGTCCTGGCAACTAATCCACAGCACACTGACACAGAGGCAGACACCTGAGGGGTCAAATCACTGTGCACAATGTGTCAGCTGATACACGGGAGTTGGAGTACAGAGTGCATTGCATGGCCTGGAGTAGGCATGACTGTCCTGCTCCACATGAATGAGGGATGTGCCCTGGACAGTGGATAGCTGGCTATGTATGTGTGACACACGTAATCTGCACACTCCTGGGGCCCAAACATTGTTCCCACCCGCTGCATGGGCGTGTGCCACATACCCCAGGCACATGTGGTGGCTCAGCAAGTGGACCGCATATCAAAGCAACACGCAGATCACATGTCCGAACACAGGCGTTGTGTGAACAATGGACCCACCCATGATGCCCACAACAGAGTTAGGGAAACAGATGCTGTCCCCACCTTTAGTGAAGCAAACTGCAAGGACACAGTCCCAAGTGACACAATTCCCTGAATGTAAGGGCCACACCTGGGTATCAGATGAGCAGTGGGCACTGCACAATAGAGGGACATGGCTCCTGGACAACATGACTGCTGCACTGTGGCAGTTGAACCAGGCCAGAGGAGGGCACAAAGCATGTAATACAGAGTTCACAGTGCAGTCTTTGACTCACCCCCTCCTTGCTGCTGTCTGGCCTTCAGCTGCCCATCCAGGTCTGGAAACACCACCGCCAGGATCTGGAGCATGTGGGGGGTCAGGGTCCGTGTTCCGCCCCTCCTGCGAGGAGGCGACAGCTTCAGCTGGACCCGTGCAATCCTCCGGGTCCAGCCCCGAAGGTCCTGCCACCTCTTCTGGCAGTTGCGGATCCGGCGCTTGTAGACCCCCACGGCCCGGACGATGTCCTTCCAGATCTCCTGCTTCCGATGGGCATTAACCTGTCAGGATGACAAAGTGAAAAGGCCATTACTACACATGCAACATATCTGTGCATGACACAGTTGTATATACATGTCTCAATCACAGGGGCACATGATGTACACAGGCAGTGCAAAGCTGCCCATGGACAGTTTGCCAGATGTCACTACATGGTATCATTGCATGGGAAGTAAAGCCTTGTTCAAATGCACTGTCACTGCACCATACCTGTCCATTGCATGTCACTACACACTATGGGGGGTGACAACTACTCAGTGAGCCTGCTAGCCAGTGGCGTGCAGACTTTCAGCCTTGCTAGTCAGACAAAATGCACATTCAGAAAGGCAGTGCACAGAACACTCACCTGCTCCCCTGGTGTCCCATACAGCTTGCTGTACTGTGGAAGTAGGCTGTCCAGCAGGGCCTGGTTCTCTTCAAGGCTGAAGGCTGGGGCTCTCTCCACAGTACGTGCCATTGCAGGGTCCAGAGGGGCAGAGACAGCAGCAGTGCAGTGGCAGATGTCGTCCTGGAGCATGTAGTGCAGGCAAGTGAGCTCTCAGGGGAACAGCCAGCAATATATATGTGCTGGAGAGGCAGATACTGTCCCTTGTGTCCAAAGTGATAGGTCCAAGTCGTTTGCATCTTCTGAATCTGGCCAATCCATGGAATAGCAGCACCAAAACACGCCCACAGCATCCTTCAAATCTTCAACTTCATGACATACATGATTTTGCAACATTGTTGTGGGTGACCAACTGATTTTCCAGCAACCGACTCGTTCGAAATTCGAAAACGCGCCCGTTGCCAGGCAAGCCCATTGTCAATGGGTGCGCACCGATCGGTCCATTGCGGTACAACGCGTACAGGGGTACAACACGTACCCGCACACATTGAATGCAATGGGCCGGCCGGGGGCACCGATCGGTCCATTGCAGTTCAACGCGTACAAGGGTACAACGCATACCCGCACACATTGAATGCAATGGGCCAGCCGGGGGCACCGATCGGTCCATTGCAGTACAACGCGTACAGGGGTACAACGCGTACCCGCACACATTGAATGCAATGGGCCGGCCGGGGGCACCGATCGGTCCATTGCAGTACAACGCGTACAGGGGGACAACGCGTACCCGCACACATTGAATGCAATGGGCCGGCCGGGGGCACCGCTCGGTCCATTGCAGTACAACGCATCACTGTACATGTGACTGGCATATGTCAGCATGCCTGTCTCAGATGGACATATGCCAGCCACAGATAGCTCCCAGGGAGTGAGGGGCACACCTACATCACGACAGCCTGTCCAAACTTTATCATAAGGCATGTAAGGCTGCATTTCCTATTGTGTGTATGTTGGTGTACATGTTGTCCTGTGGGTGTCACCTGTGGGCAGCCACCCCCAGGCTGTGCACGTGTTCATGGGGACAGGATCCTGGGTGTTACGTGTACATGACCACTGTGATGTGCAACTGTTCATATCTGTGCATGTGCCATGGTCACATTTCACGGTGGTGTATGTGTATGTCATGTCACATACCCCGTGAGTCCCATGTGGGACGGTATGTTTGAGCCAGGGTGTCCCAGTGGCACAATAGTGATGGTCTTCCACAGTCTTTGTGCATGTAGTGTTTACAATGTCTCTGATTTCATGTGCACAATGGGAGACAGTCTCCACATCCAGGTTGTGTGTGCATGGACTTTGATGTTGTGCGTGTGTGTGTCACAGACGTCCATGTCTGTCCTGCCGTGGCAAGTGGGGCCACTACATGTGGGGGTCATGGTTGTTTTGCTGTGGTGTATACATGATACTCCATGTAATGCCAGTGTCCATGTGGCAATACAGGGTCCCTGGGAATGTACCTGTCGTTGAGCTGTGGTGCCTGGGACACATCTGTCCTCACAGGTCACTGTGGGGGGTTATTGTGACACGGCAGCAGGAGATGGGAACTGTGACACGGCCTCATGATATCCAATGGGCCAACCTGGGACTAATTGATGCCACCTGTTGGACCGTGTTGACAGATGTTGGCCATGTATGTACCATACATGTCCTTCCGGAACTGCACACTTCATGTAGTTGTGCCTCATAATGATGTATGTTGGGATATTGAGTGTGTTCAATGCCGCATATGTGGGGTGACTGACAATCTTGCTTACTTCTCCTCTGCACTGCAGGGCTCCTGCTGTCCATCGACCATGCCCAGACCTGGCAACGATGGTGGAACGGGACAGCATCCGACGGTACCGCTTCACCAGGCAGCTGATTGAGGATTTGGCAGTGCAGTTGTCCCCACATTTGCAGCCTGGCCGGCCGTATCCTACAGCGCTGACCCCCAAGGTGAAGGTGATGGCAGCCCTACACTTCTTTGCCACCGGTACCTTCCAACATACTGTGGCGACTGCTGGTGGGATGTCACAGACCATGTTGAGCCGTGTGCTCCGCGATGTTTTGGCGGCAATGTTGCTATTCCTGAACCGGTACATCTATTTCCCTAGACTGCGACGACTCACTGACGTGAAGAGTGACTTTTATGGCCTGGGGAGGATGCCGCATGTCATTGGCTCCATTGATGGGACACATGTGGCTTTGGTACCACCACAGGCCCAGGAGCAGGCCTACAGGAACCGCAAGCACTACCACTCGGTCAATGCACTGGTGGTGTGTCTTGCAGACATGACCATCACACACGTGTGTGCCCGTTTCCCTGGTTCAGCACACGATGCCTTTGTGATGAGGAGTAGTCGCATCCCCAGGATGATGGCACAGATACAGAACCAGCGTGCCTGGCTTTTCGGTGTGTACTGACTTTGTGCCATTGTGTGTGATCTGATCTGTAGTATTCCGCCCACTTTTCCAAGTCAGCTAATGTGCACTTGTCTGTCCGTAGGTGACTCGGGATACCCCAACATGGCATGGTTGCTGACACCCCTCAGGAACCCTGTGACACCAGCCCAGATGCGCTACAATGAGGCACATGGTCGGACCAGGAGAGTGATTGAGCGGACATTTGGTCTCCTGAAGAGCCGCTTCCGCTGCCTGGACAAGACCGGAGGGTCCCTCCCATATGCCCCTGCGAAAGTGTGCAAGATTATCATCGTCTGCTGCATGCTCCACAACCTGGCAGTGCGGAAGGAGTTGCCTCTCATCCAGGATGACAATGACCAACATCCGCCACCTGTGGAGGATCCTGGCCTGGACCACGATGCCAGTGACGATGATGATGATGATGATGATGAGGGTGATGTCCGCACACAGCTCATCACCAACTTCTTTAGCTGAATGTGAGTATCCTGAGGTGTCATGTCAATGATGTGAGTTGGCATGATGTGTGGGTGGTGCTCTGGTGCTGTTGGAGTGTGTCCATGGGCTACTTGACTGGATGTGTGTTGCAATGTGTGCTAACAGGTGGGCTGTACTCCCCAACAGTGTTGACATGCTAACTTGGTTCTGGGTGGGTATCTTGTAACATGTATTGTGCATGACTTTTGCTGTTCTGTCCTGTACTCCATTGCTTTTGACTGTGTGTCATTTCTGTCCTTCACAGGGTACTTTCAGATTCGTTTGGTCAACTGTGTCCACCGACGACGTGATTGCACTTCCAGGCTGGTAGCTGTTGTGTCCCTACAGGTGATGTGCGCCACACCCATGGACTTCCTTCCGTCTACAGTTGTTGACTGTGTGCCCGCTGCCAGGTGGGATTACCTTGCATCTGTAGTGGTTACGACATGTTGCAACTGTGTAATAAACCTGTGCTTCACTTTGTGATGTGCGTTGTCTGTGGTCACACATTTGAGTGCCATTTGCTTACTGCACCTGTGGGCTACTTGACTACAACTGGGAATGGTTGTGGTGTCTGTGCATTGCACCGTCTTCCCTGGCAACATCAGTGTAGGCAATGAGTCAGATGGCCTAGGTGTGTATGTGTTGTGTAGCCCTGGTGGTGTGTCTCCCTCATATGTGTCACGTTGCCTTTACTCACATGCCTGTGTTGTCCTTGCTGTTGCAGTTCGCATACACAGTGTAATTTTGCAGTTCATCATCCCCATAACAGCACCCACGTTGGAATCACGACAGAGGCAAGTATGGTGTATTAGTGTGTTTATTGTGATACATTTGTGTTAATAGTGCATAGGATGGGTAGTGCTGTACATAAATCTTGCAATCCGAAGTTCCTAGGTGAATTGAAAGTCCTGGTAGACAGGATCCCCAGTATCGGGGCCACAGTTGTCTGACACATTGGTCCAACTTGTACTCCCCATGCAATGTGTGGGAGTAGTGTTGCCGTCAACAGGGTGAACAGTCTGTGCACAAAGGCGAACATCCAGAACAGGTTCAGGCTTCCTGGGAGTTGCACTTGGCCATCGGCCTCTCACTTTCCCCTCCTCGGACGACCCCTCTTCTTGGGGGGGCCCTCAAGTACAGGCTGCTGCGGTGCAGGGGACTCTCCGCCAGAGTCATCCTCCCTCCCTGTGGCAGTTGCAGTTTGTTCGGCACCAGATGTTGTTGGCACACAGGGAGGTGTGGACTGGTTGCTGTTCATCTGGCGGAGGCATTGTAAAATGTCCCTGTGCACCGCCGTCATCTCATGCAGTGCATCCCACTTGGACTCCACGCGGGCCATGTGTGAGTCCACGCGGGACATGTGTGACTCCACGTGGGACATGTGGGAGTCCAAGCAGGCATGATGGGCAGCCTGCTGCTGTTTCATGTCTCTGAGGAGCCCCACTACCTGGCTGAGGTCTCCGGTGCTGGACTGGTACGCATCAGCTATGCGTACCAGTTGTGGGTCATCATGCACACCAGCAACGTCTGCAAGCAGCGACCTCTGTCTCCCACCCCTCCCACCACCCCTGCTGACATGTGCAGTGTGTGCAGTGGCACGCACAGATAACCCTGGTCCACCTTGGGGGTTGGTGGTGGTGGTGGTGTCCTTGGCCCCAGGTTGATCCAGGGTCCCTGTGCTGGTGTTGCTCCTTGTTCTGTCCATGTCGGCAGGGATGGTATTTGTGGTGACAGTCGTTGGAGGGGTGGGTGCAGGGGTGCAGCTGGTGGTCCTGCTGGTGCTGCAGCTGGTGGTCCTGCTGGTGCTGCATGTTGACTTGCACCGGATGTGCCAGGTTGGTCTTCATCGTCCGAGGAGGACAGAGGCTGTACTGACGCCAGTGAGCTCCGCATCCTCCTGAGCCTGGGACTGGGACTCCTCAGCGTCTGCTGCTGTGTCCCCATCATCACCTGTTTTTGGGAGACACAAACAATGTATGTTATGTTTCTGCAGGCATTAATGGTTGACACACATGACAGTTGTGACTGTGCCTCTGGGTGCGGGCCTGTACATTGCATTGTCCTAAGTCGTCACAGTCAGGGGTTGATATTGGTGTGGCACATTGTCCTGCATTATTTGGGCATTTCTATGTATTTTTTGGGGTGTGAACATGGTCTGCATTGGTTGTGTTTGGTTGACAGCCGGCCCTCCTTCCCACCCACCCAGCCAGTCAGTTATCCCACCATGGAACGTGCTTGCGTTGCAGGGAGTGGAAGTTGTCTCTCAGGATGTCAGTCAGTGGTGTCCTGCTGTTTGTTGGTGCACAGTTGGCAGCAGGGCCTTGTGCTCCCCACAGCAGTAGCCAGTGTCAGCCATCTTGTGAGTCCTTCTCCACTCCCTGTGATGTGAGCATGGTTCAGGGTGGTGTTGATGGGACAGTTGTGGGAATGACCAATATCAGTGGCTACGACTCCCATCATGCTATTGCCTCCACCCCCTTCCCAGCATGCCCATGCTTCCTTCCTTTTGACTCTGCTTCCCTGTGGGGTGGGCTGGCTGTGCTGACAGGATGGCTGGGAGTGTTGTCCTGGCAGTTGTTTGGCTAAAAGTCCCAAGAGTGGCCCTGTGCTTCACACAACATAACCCAGGGTGGTGGTTCTTTGTGGGATCTTGTGTTAGGATGGGGGCATTGCATTCTACCAGGTGGGTTCTGTGGAGTTTGTGTTGGGGTGTGTGTGAGGGGAGGTGCTTGTGACTATGGTCAGTGCTGCAAGTCCTCCTTCCCACCCAGCTAGCCAGATATCCCACCATGGAACGTGCTTGCATTGCAGGGAGTGGAAGTTGTCTCTCAGGATGTCAGTCAGTGGTGTCCTGCTGTTTGTTGGTGCACAGTTGGCAGCAGGGCCTTGTGCTCCCCACAGCAGTTGCCAGTGTCAGCCATCTTGTGAGTCCTTCTCCACTCCCTGTGATGTGAGCATGGTTCAGGGTGGTGTTGATGGGACAGTTGTGGGGGTGAGCTATGTCTGTGACTACGACTCCCATCATGCTATTGCCTCCACCCCACTTCCCAGCATTCCCATACTTACTTGCTTTTGTGGGGAGTTCAGTGTGTGTGGGTGTGAGAGCAATGGCAAGATGGCTGACAGTGGTGTCCTGCTGTTGGTTGGTGTGCAGTACCCAGCATGCCCTTGTGCTCCCCACGACACAGCAACAGTGTCAGACATCTTTGATGGCCCTTTCCACTCTCTGTGGGATGTGCATGCGTGAGTGTGAGCTTGCTGGGCCATGTGGTGGGGGATGTAGAGCTGTGACTATGACTCCCATCATGCTATTGCCTCCTCCCCCTTCCCAGCATGCCCATGCTTCCTTCCTTTTGACTCTGCTTCCCTGTGGGGTGGGCTGGCTGTGCTGACAGGATGGCTGGGAGTGTTGTCCTGGCAGTTGTTTGGCTAGAAGTCCCAAGAGTGGCCCTGTGCTTCACACAACATAACCCAGGGTGGTGGTTCTTTGTGGGATCTTGTGTTAGGATGGGGGCATTGCATTCTACCAGGTGGGTTCTGTGGAGTTTGTGTTGGGGTGTGTGTGAGGGGAGGTGCTTGTGACTATGGTCAGTGCTGCAAGTCCTCCTTCCCACCCAGCTAGCCAGATATCCCACCATGGAACGTGCTTGCATTGCAGGGAGTGGAAGTTGTCTCTCAGGATGTCAGTCAGTGGTGTCCTGCTGTTTGTTGGTGCACAGTTGGCAGCAGGGCCTTGTGCTCCCCACAGCAGTTGCCAGTGTCAGCCATCTTGTGAGTCCTTCTCCACTCCCTGTGATGTGCGCATGGTTCATGGTGGTGTTGATGGGACAGTTGTGGGGGGCAATATGTGTGACTGCGACTCCCATGATGCTATTGGCTACACTGACTTGGCCAGCATACACAGAATTCCTTCCTTTGAGTGGTCTTCACTGTGTGTTGGTGTTGTTGTGGTGGCTACATGTCTGGATGTGTTTGTTAGTTCTATTTGTGCCACTGCCTAGCTGTAGTTGTAGTTGTGTTTGTACATGTGTTGGCACAGTTGGATGTGACTTTTTTGATGGCATGTGTTGTGTTTATCTGACTGACATACACATTTTGGGATGATTCTGTTCTGGTTGCTGTGTAATTGCTATGAGTGCATGGTTTGACTCTCCCCTTGACAGTGATGTGTGTGTTTTGTGGCAGTATATTGTGTACATTTGTTGTGTACTCACCAGGCTCTGGGATGTCCTCTAGTCCATATACGCTCACTGGTGGAAGGATGGCCCGCACCTTCTCCTCCCAGGGCCTGAGGTATATTGGCTTGGCAGGAGGGCCACTGCCGGTGTATTGGCTGTTGATGTAGTCTTTCTTGAGCAGGTCCCGTACCCTCCTGCGCACGTCATACCACCTGTTCTGGATGTCGCTCTTTGTGCGCCGACATGGTGATTGTGCGTTCACCCTGTTGATGATCCTCTCCCACATCTTGGTTTTCTGGGAGATGGGGGTCTGTTGGACCAGTGTGCCAAACAGCTGTGGCTCTACCCTGAGGATCTCGTCTACCATGACTTCCAATTCACAATCTAGGAACTTGGGATTCTTCTTGGGGGCATGGTGATGGGTGGTGATGGTGAGTGATGTGTGTGTTGGTGTGCAGGTGAGGGTGTGTGAGTGTGTGTTTTGCTGGATGTATGTGAGGTAGGTATTTGTTGGTGTGCTGATGGTGTGTGGCTTGTGTGAGGGATGAGCTGTGGGTGTGTGGTTGCTTTCTCTTGGGTGCTGGCAGTGGAATGGCATTTGCAAAGGCTCATGGTTGTGATTTGTGTCCTTTATATGGGTGGAGTTGTGGGTGTGTCTTTGTTCTCTGTCCCCACCCCCCCAGTATTTATTGGCTTGGTAATTGCTTGTTTGGCCTTTTTTTGGGTGAATTTTCCTTTGTACTGTCTGTGTATGTTGGAAACGTTCTTGTGACCGAGTCGGACCCTGCATTTGTCTCGTACGGTCTTCTCCGTTTCGTTCACGCTGTGTTTGTGCAGTTTTCTATGCTGCGTACGCGTCGGTCGCGGTGTTTTGTGTTGCTTCGGCCCGGTTTTGTATGCGTGTCGGTTTTGTATGCGTGCTATACTATTTCGCGAAAGTAAGAATATAACATAACTCCACTAAGGGCAAAAAAAGTACAACATTTATTTTTTTATAGAAGCAGTTTATTCAGAAGTGACCATAAAGCTATAACTTTGATTAATATCTATGTCTATGCTTAAAAAATATCTCTACTACAGGCTTCCTTCATCTAGGTTTTAATGTCAGGTGAGTCAATTTTATGAAGGAACTACTGAAGGAAACAGTTAATATAACTCAGTGCTCTGTGCTAACAGAAAACAGACATGTTGTAATGTTAACTATAAAACTTCAGTTCAGTTTTCTAAAGTCATATTTTGGCCTGCCAGATTCTTCTGAAATAGTTTCTGCTCTTTTCAGTAAATATTATACACTTTTTAACGAGCCCTCATGGATTCATTCTCTTATTGATTCAGAGTTTGCAAGCAGTCCAAACTACAGCAGTATCATATATTGAAAAAACAGTAAGAACATTTTTCCAGGGGTTTCAGCCTCAACAAAAAGTAATATATTTATTGTATGGTATTCCGTGGGGGTCCAACTAAAGAAAAGTATCATGTTTGCTCAATTTATCTGGGAGAGAGAAGAATTCTTATGAAATTGGGTCAAAAAACACCCTCTTTCTCTTGGCTTATACTTTAAATCTTTCTATCTAACTTTTGCGAAGGTGCCCGACATTCCACAAATCAGGATGCTCCCTCTTATTTAATGGATTGATGCATTCATTAATGTGTGTGTTCATTTATTAATTTAGGTGTTTTCTACAGTACAAACATGCTGTGTATTGCTCCTTTGCAGTGTTTTGAGACACTATATGCAGATAGAAACCTCACACTGTCATAGGTTTTCAGAAGTGCTCTTGGAGAGCTTTGTGAATTCAAAAGGACCAGTTTTGGAAACCTTACTGAAATCCAATTAGCAGAGTATATCTATGGATGCATATTTATTTTTTTAAATGATTAGGCACACTGTCTTTTGCTTACTTTGGTGTTTTTTGAGACACTAAGAACATGAAGGCCCGCATTACAAGTAGCGGTATTCCACCCTCATTGTTTCTTGCACTTGTCGGGGTGACACGAGTAAATGATCCAGATGTTCTACAACTGAGATTATACATTTATGCACAATCCCTAAGGATCTCCATTTTAGAGCTCTACAGACCTATACTTAACCAAATAATCACAAATCTTTAAGGATTGAAGAAAGAGGCAACTTGGATTACATACCTAATTAGTTTTATCACTTTTACAGTGATCAATACCTCAACCCGTTACTCAAATGGCCAGATTTTTGATGGATTTGCCCCAATGCAAAGTCTCCCAGGGGTATTTACTTTCTAGTGCAAAAAGTATTTTGCACTGGAAAGGTACATTTTTCAGTGCAAAAAGCACATTGTGCATTTTGCATCATAGAGGAGTTACTGAGCGTCACTTGGGTGGATCAGAGCAAAGACCCATATGTTTTCAGGCAAAGCACGATCTAGTAAGATAGCCAAACGAGGCTTTGCTTCAAAAACGTCTCCTTTAAAGAAATAAAACAATAAATACGCCTCCTGGAAGCAGACATTAACAAGGAAAAAATGTGTTTATTTGGAAGTCACATCATCTCCCTGCTGGTCAAAGTCCCACTCTGGCATTTCTGGACCAAAAAAAGTAGAGGTGTGCAATTCCACTGAAAAGAAACATAAGCAGATGCCTGCAGCATTGAGTGGCAGCAGGATTGTTCTCATTGCAGCAATGACCCTCTTTATGTCCTTTTTATTTTTACATTTCAACAATTTCGCAATTATCAAAGCTGGCAAAGATTTAATGTTATTGAAAAGTGAATGGCAAGACCTTGCATCTTTGCACAGCAGATTTGAAACCATTTTCTATATGAAAGGTAAAAATGTAATCAATAACATGCTTAAGAAATGGAAAACTGCCAGAGTTCATTGTTACTTAGATAAATAAATGTCTAGACCTCAGGACTACAGGTTTATCCATCACTGATGATGGATGATCACTTTCATAGGCCTCATTGGCAGAAATGTGGCCTCTAGTATGAAAAAATAGTTTGCATGAATAGGCAACTTGGTAGGCATGGCTGGTGGTAACAAAGATGAGGTCAATGGAGGAGCACGCTACCAGAAGAATTAAGGTAAAGCTTATTTCAAAATTGAGGTGATAGAGAAAGATGTAGTGAGAAGCCATCTCACAAAAGTGTAATGATAAACACCAGAGAAGGAGAGCGAAAATGCACAGGCCCCATAGATCGCCACTCTCATACGAAGCTGAACCCATTCATGCAATACCCAAAGGAGCACATTACCAGAGGAAGTGCTTAAGGTGCACAAGAATAGGACACCCAGGAGGGAAAACAGAGATATCATAATCCATGCAAGGGAAATGGAGTAAATTCACTGCTAGATGCATGCTGTCATCTGAGCATTGGAGCTTGGTAACCCCAGAGTCCGCCTGTAGGTTAATTTGGTGAAAAATGCACTTTGTTTTAATAGCCAAAAGATGAATCGACAGTAAAATCAAACAATTAGTTGTACTACACAACTCACCTGATGGCTACATCTGAGTGGGAGAAACCTGGCCCTTAGATGACATCTATATTGATGGTTACCACTCTTTCTCCGTTTCCGCAACTCTATCCCCATCAGGGAAAGCTAAGGGGGTATAGTGGTGCTTATAGCGGTGAAATATGGATCAATAGTAGCCAAATGTATAAGTATATCCCCTTCGTACAAATAAATAACCATCTCAGGTTTTACCAAGGCTAAAATACAATTGGTAAATTGGTACCATAACATTTTTGACAAAGGAAATTGTCAAGCAATAGAGTCCTTTCAAGCGGAAATTGCCCAAGCCACCATGAGGGGGCAACCACTTTGTCTTCTATGGGTGGGGGATTTTAACTGTACAATTTTTAAGTTCAGTTCTCAGTGTGTGTGTGGGCTGGAAGACATTGAGGGTCAGCCCCTGACTCACTTTATTCACTCTCCCCAGGGTGAAGCCCTAAATTCTATTCTTGTGGCCAATGAGCTAAGCTTCTTAAAACAATCACGATCGCAAGCCTTTTCAGCAGTACCCTACCTTCACTGGTGGTGGTGGGGTCAGCTCTATTGTATTCATGTTAATGTTGAAGAATTTTACTAATCTTGAACAGGATTTTAAGGTCAAGCCAAACTGTGGAAGTGATCACTATCCACTTATTGCCTCTCTTAACCTGAAACCAAATATGCGGCATAGTGATAAACGCCCAATCCATTTTAACCCTAATAAAGGATTTAGGTTGAGGTGGGGATGTGTAAATCCGTTAAAATTTGAGGAAGAAACTATTATAAGTAATTATAATCTAATAGATGGATGCTTACAGCTTAATTTGTCCCCGGCAGAACTGATTCTGTTCGAGTTACTTTGCTGTGATGAAGCCCAGAGGCTGACCAGGAAGGTCACCCAAAAGCAACCGCTTGAGGCGCAATGGTTTAATTCAGAATGCTTCAAGGCCCATAAGGAACTAAAAAGTGTCCTATTTACTACCCCCGCGACAGTGAACTAATTAAAGCTACGAGGAATAAATATAAAAAGGTGATTGAAGACAGAAAGAAGGAACTGAGGAGTATGGCGTGGGAGAACCTGGAAAAAACAGGTTCTCTCAAAGATTCAAAAAGATTTTGGGAAATTATTAATCGCCCATTGTTCATCGAAGAGGTGAGGCAGATGGACTCGCTGATCTTAGGGTAAACATGGGAAGCCCACTTCTCAGGTATTTTTAATCCCTTAGATAAGGTGCCGGAGGATGAACCTGGGGAAATAGCTATTGACTTACCTTTAGCTACACAACTTAGTTTATCCATCACAGTAGAAGAGGTGGAGGTGGCTTTGTTCCAGGGCATATGTCTGAAAGCCCCCAGCTCAGATGGGGTGCCCCTTGACCTCTTTAAAAATAACCCCAATCTTTGGGCACCTCTGATAACAAATGTTTTTAAAGCAGCCATTATTGGCCCACTGCCCTCTTCATGGAAGGAAGCAATTGTGGTCCCAGTCTTCAAAAAAGGTGCTAGAAGGGATCCGGCATGTTATAGGCCCATTTCATTCATTGATGCCACAGCTAAGGTTCTGGGCAGGGTCCTTCTTGCACACTTGGAAGATTGGGCATCCAATAATGGGATTATGCCCAACACTCAATATGGCTTTAGGAGGGGGCGGGGCACTACTGAACAATGTCTTAATATATCCTTAATCATTAATAAGCATGTTAGGTCCATGAAGAGCTCTATCCATCTGGCCTTCATGAACCTATCCAGTGCTTTCGACACTGTCAATCGAGATAAATTATGGGTCATGATGGAAGGCATGGGGGTCGAAATAGCGTTGGTAACCCTTTTTCGTAGGCTTCACTCTAGCACCACAGTCACTATAAGATATGGCTGTGAAGGGGAAAGAACTCACCCAATTATTTCAACAGAGGCAGTTAGGCAAGGATGTATCCTAGCCCCCTTTCTGTTTTTAATTTACACAAACAGGCTGGAGGCTTTCTTATTAAGTAGGGAACTTGACTACCCCAAAATCAGTAATAAATCTGTCCCGCTTTTATCTTATGCAGATGACACGGTTTTACTAGCAAAGACAGTTATGAGCTTGCAGAGATCTCTTGATGCTTTTACTGATTTTATGACCTCTTTCAATTTAAAAGTAAATTTTATAAAATCATATGCAACATCCTAACGCTTATTAAGGCAACATCCTCACGCTCGGAGATCAGCTTGTCCATAAAAGCAGTTTCCACCCATTTTTCATCGGCACTGGTTATGTTTGTGGTGTTAACAAACATATCCGGCCTCCCTATTGCTCGCAGGCTGCGCGCCACATACGCTAGCCAGGGAATCTGTGAGGACTTATCCAATTGTAGGCAGTCTTGCAAAATCAATCTACTAAAACTCAACTCCTCCCTTGTATGTGGACCAAAAATCACTCAAACTAAAACTTTTATTGTGCAGGGAAAAAAAGTAGAAAAGGTTAATAATTTCTCTTACCTTGGTAGTTTATTCATAGTCATATAAATCTTTATTCGATTTTATGGATTAAATCATAAAAGGCAGATCATTAAAAAACAACATACAGAGTGCCATATTCATTCATGTTTTAGAACTCCGGCCGAGAAACGTATGAGGAAAAAGCAGATAGATTGTGAGTTCAACAACTGTAGAAATAATAAAGCTGGCCTAGCTTGTTTAAAATTTAATAGTAATAAAATTGGGCATATGAATTTGTGCCGAAGGTTACTGTATTTTAAACAGAGCGTAACCACATGTAATGTGCCATTGATCGAAGTGTTGTCACAATCAAAAAGAGGCAGATCTGAGTACTTGAAACAACCACGATTAAAAGGAACCAATCAGTGAAATAAATATAATCTGAAATAGGTCAGCAGTCGGCGTTGGTGGCGAGTTATGTCCCAGGTAAGATAAGGTTCAATATTGCTAATTGTTTTTACCGATTGGGCGTGCCGCATTGAGTGTTTTGTTAAGGCAACATCCTCACGCTCGAAGATCAGCTTGTCCATAAAAGCAGTTTCCACCCATTTTCCATCAGCACTGGTTATGTTTGTGGTGTTAACAAACATATCCGGCCTCCCTATTGCTCGCAGGCTGTGCGCCACATACGCTAGCCAGGGAATCTGTGAGGACTTATCCAATTGTAGGCAGTCTTGCAAAATCAATCTACTAAAACTCAACTCCTCCCTTGTCCAAATTGAGTTCCAGAGAGTTAATGGATTGAGGTGGAGCCGACCAATAAGAAAATACATTGTTCTTCATGGACAATTTCATAAGGTGTGGTTTGACAAACTCCCAGAAGACTCCTTAAAAATTTATTTTCTGCGACTTGGAGTGATGCTACCTGGCCGTAGCCCCAAATTCTGCTACCATAGCACACTAAGGGGATGCATTTGGCTCTATAAATCTCCAAAACCAATTGGATATGAGTATGCCCCAGTCGACTGGAGAAATCCCTGATGCCAAATATAGCCCTGCCAAAAGAGGAAACATTCTGAGTTATAAGGGGATGCCAATTAAGCTCAGAATCCAATTGGATCCCCAAATATTTGAACTTATCCACCATTCTAATATGATGGCCATCGATTACATATTTCATTGTTTTCATTTTAGATGGACCAAACTTCATGACATGAGATTTTGAGTAATATGTGGATAAGTCAAGACTATTCATAAAATTAATAAAAAGGGTGAGAAGCTTGTTCAGGCTTTTAGCAGTGTGGGCCATTGAAACTGTATCGTCCGCATATAACAAAACGAGGATGGGGCGGCCTCTTACTCTGGGGACATCAACACCCGTAGCTATCAGGACCTGTTCTATGTTATTAATATAAAAAATGAATAAAAAAGGAGCTAAAATGCAACCCTGCGCACCCTCGCTAGAGTTCAAAGTGCTCAGTGCATTCTCCATTGGGGCCATACCTAACGCTTGCGGAAAGACCGATGTTCAAATCACGCAGAAAATTAATTAAAGCTACGTCAACACCCATCTGTTCCATCATGGGCCAAAGCTTAGAGCGGTTAACTCTGTCAAAGGCCATGCTAAGGTCCATGAAGGCCAGATGGATGGCCCCCTTCATGGCCTCGGTATACTTGCAAGTTAAAAGGTAGAGGTTCAGGGCCTGTTCTATTGTTCCCCGACCAGGGCGAAACCCGTACTGAAGGTCAGACAAGATGCCTTGCTCCTCGGCCCAATCCGTGAGGTGATTTAGTAGAATCCTGCCAATAATTTTTACCTCCAAATCTATGAGAGAAATGGGTCTAAAACAGGCCGGGTCTGCTCTATTGCCCTTTTTAAAAATGGGGACTATTATGGACTGGGACCAAGTTGATGGAAAATGATCGGATATGGCAGAGTTTAAGTACAGTGGCAATATCGGGGCCCACAAGTCTATGCAATCCTTATATAAGTCCCCCGGTACCCCATCAGGCCCTGGTGCCTTGTTTAGAGGCAGCTGGGAGATAGTTTATTCAACAACCAGATGAAATGGGAACCTCTTCTATGTCTGAGAGCGCAGCAGACAAGTAGGGCGGTGGATGCACTATTTCGGTTTGCTTTTAAACTAGGACACGAGCCTGTATAGGAACTAATCCCCCTTTATAGAGCTAAATGTCTCTCTATTTCCACATAGGGAGCGGGGGTTTGGGGCTACGATAAAAACCAACAGCTTGTAGTAATTGAAAATAAATGTATTAAAAGATTATTGATGCTACCAAAAAGCATAACATGGAATTGGTGCAGTTTTATAAAGTCTTTTAAACTTTTATTGTGAATTTTATATGTTTTGTATTTTATATTTTTGAATCTGTGATACTTTGTATGGTTCTCAGAACCGAAATAAAGTTATTCTTGACTTGACTTGAGTGGTAGTGCTCTTTGCGAAAATTCCCACATTGCTCTATGCTTATTAATGCCCAAGCACACGTGAATGGTTGAAGGCAAGGCTACAGGAGAAATAAACCATTGTGCAAATGTTGAGGAGTTCTTTACATGGATCAAAACTAGATGTGTCTGAAAGAGCACATTATTTAAAGAAATCACACAATATGAAATTTGGGGATAAGTGAAATTGTGCTTAAATTATACGAAACACATGTGAAATACACTTCTGTGTAATTTGAGTGAAAATTGAATACAAAAACGCACATTGGGGCAGATCTACAAGAAAGTGCCGCAGCGTGGCGCTGCAAGCCCTTTGGCTGCGCCACGCTGCGGCACTTTCAGAGCACAGGAATGCGACATATTTACAAGAATATGTCGCATTCCTGTGCTCTCCCCTGCGCTGGCGCACAAACAGCTGCCAAGCGCCGGCGCAGGCACCCTTGCACCATGGTGTCAACTTGGGGAGATTGTTTTTGTGCAGGAAGGGGCACCTTTCTGCACAAAAACAATCAGTACAGGCTTTTTCCTCTTTCAATGCGTGCTGCAGAATGCATCACGCATTGAAAGAGGAAAAAACGAGGAGAAATGAAAACATTTCTCCTCGGTGCGCCTCGCTACGCCACCTCTAGGGTGGCGTAGCATTCACACGCATCTCCAGAGTTACGATTTCTCGTAAATCTGGAGATGTGTCTTGTTCCATGGGTGTTGCGTGGGAACACCCACAGCAACACCCATGGAACGCCCCTTCAACGCAAAGTGCTGCGTGTGAAGGGACGGTATTTACAAGGAGAGGAAAAGTCACGCATGGTGGCTTTTCCTCTCCTTGTAAATATCGAGGAGCCCCCTGCGCCACCAGTACGTCACGAAAAGTGACGTACTGGTGGCGCAGGGGGCTTGTAAATCTGCCCCATTGTCTTCAAAAGTCACTCAAGCTACGAGCAAAGGGAGGGTTCAAGGAGAAAATGTCGTTTGTGAAACATTTTCTGCTTGAACCAGAATCTGCTCCAAACAATGTGTAAAATAGCACACATAATTTGAAAAATGTTGTATTAATTGCCTAATGCAGCATTGCATGAAATGTGCACAATATATGGCTGTATTAGAAATTTCACACAGTCTTATTCAAAACACAGAGACACAAATGGAACCAATCATCTTCTCAGAACAGACCAAAGTGATCAGAACTGTTGCAAGTTGACAGTCAGGCCAATTAAGTGAAATAGCTCCACTCAAGGGTCTTCACCTTTAATGTGAGTCATGCAGTCCCTGCAAATTGATCTTACAAAAAAAGCACAATCAACAAAAAGAGCTGATAAAGATTTTTGATCAGATAGCAGAAAGAAAAACCCAGGGGTCAGTAATAGGTGAGAGGGAAGTAAAACCTGACATCACAGAGCAAGGTCATTTTGTGAGGATCAAACCTCATATGATGAAGATGGAAAAACAACAAAATGAGATAGCTAATTCAGGATAGGTTGAACATCGTTATCACCAATGTCCATAAATAATTGTTGAAGCAACCAAGAGAAGATCTTTTCATTGCTCTAATGACGGCTTTCTCAGGGTTGACTACCTCTAGACCACGTAGGGGTACTGAAAAGGGTGACCGCAGTCCAACATTATTAGTTAAAGAGTCATGATTCTAAAGTTTCAATGTAACATTGTTTATCATTCAATAATTGTAATATGGCTGTTTTATTTAAAATACATAGAACATCATTACCTCACCCACCGTCGAATTTTGAGAGTAAAAAATGTAGCACTGAGGGGCATATTTACGTTCTCTGGCGCATCCCTGCAAATCAGCAGGGTTGCGCCAGGGAAGATGCGTCACGCAAGTTTGCCCTTGCGCCACCGCCGATGCGCCGCATTTACAATGCGGCGCGCCGTGGCGCACGGATGGGCAGATGAGTGTTGCATCCCCCGACGGAAAGGCGGCGCATTGCTGGAGTCGCGTCGCAAGCGCGACGGGGCTCCAGCAAGGCTCTGGGGTGCCCAATGCCTAACATGCTGCGTCAATCCTTACGCCTGCTTCAAGCAGGCGCAGGGTTTTGACGCAGCATGGGCGTAAAAGTGACTCAGTAAAATCTCGTAGATTTCACTGCGTCACTTTTACGAGGCGTACCTGCGAGGGAACGCCCACCCTGCACCGGAACGCCCACATGAAACCTGACGCAGGTTTCATGTGGCGCAGGGGTTTACAACGTGACGCATCTCCCTAGATGCGTCACGTTGTAAATATTGCGCAACGTGGCGCATGATTTGCGTCGCCGCTGCGTCACATAAGTGACGCAACGGCGGCGCAAAAGTGGCGCAAGGGGCTCGTAAATCTGCCCCTGAGTGTTTAAATGTAAAGATTCTCAAGTTGACAAAAGTTTCAGGAAATGAATGATAAGTTCTGAACGACAAACTCAGTCATCCAGATGAGATATATTTTGCTTCAAATTCCCCTTTGATGTTTACAACATTTAGCAGTTACTTTTGTATCTTTGATTACATTAAATTTCCCCTACCAACCTCTTCAACCATTTATACATAAGAAAAAGCTATGGAGATGCAAGACTAACTATCTCATTATGAGTCCCTCTGTAAACCCGACAGAGGGTCACAAATAGTCTTTGTGGGCAATTTAATATTCCGAGATTAATCAGGTGCAAGCTGCACACAGTCAGAGGGGTTTTCCAGAAATAAATCATTCCAGGTATTAAGAAGAGTACTTTGCATGGAGAAAACAGCCCACAAATGGAAGTTGCATGAACTTTTAATGATCAATAATAACAAAACCATTTGTTATTCCCCATTCCAATATTGGAAAATTGGCATCAGCATGTAAAACTGCCTGAGTTAATAATACTGTAATCAGACCCTGGACAGTTTTACAGGCTTGAAATGAGAAGGTAAGAGGGCAAGCAGCAGAGTACCCCTGATAGCTCCTCTAAACAGTGGTGAATACCTCCTCTCATAACCCTCTTAAGGAACATGTTAAAATCAATTCACAGAGTAAACTAGAATTATAAACAGTGTGCTTTCTCACTGCGGGATTCTCCCTTATGAAAATATTATAAATCGCATGACAAATTTGCACTGCCAGAATAAACCTTGCCTCCTTCTACCACCAATAAGTCCCTCTCTGTAAATAAATTAATACTTTCTGGCACTGGAAGATCCATCACTCTGGTACCTTTGTTGACTCATATGTTAATTCCTAAAGGAACCTGAGAAGGTATTTTGACAAAATGGCATGTAAAAAATATTGTGGATCAAAAATATTGTGATGTCAAAATATGGTTTGGCAGAACATATAAGGTAAGAATGTTGTTTTTTATGCATTTCATATCATGTTTTTTTCAAATATAGCTGTGTATAAAATTGCATTAATATAGCTGTCTAAAAGATTGTTTTTAATAAGTTTGAAAAATATGTTATTTTAGCATTAAAGGTTAATAATAATATGATAATATTTGTGTTTAATTTGTTTTAGTGTAGTTTGCATTTTGTTTATATTTTTTTTATTTAATTAGAAAGTGTTAAGTTAGTTTTGAGTAATCAAAATATGTAATGTGATTTGTAGTTGATAATTAATTAGGTTAATTGATTCTTTTATTAATTAGCTCTTGATTTTTATATGTATTAATTGTTTTATTTTTTATTTGTTGTATTGACTACTTTATTTATTATTAATAATTGTTCATTTTCATAAGTAAAGGAATCTTTTTGCACAATCACCCCCAGTGTTTGGACTGATGCTGCTGATTTTTTTTACTCTGAAGTGCACTGTGCCCTGCTGACCAGGCCCCAGTGCAGGTGCTCTGACCCCTCAAAGTGTATGTACAATTGGCTCATCTCTTTTTTGGCATATTTATCTTACTTATAAATCTCTAGTATATGGTATAACGTGTAACAGGGTGAGTAAGTTAAATGTGAACCGTGGACTGCAGCACTTATTGTGCCACTACTGCTGTGACGAAGTGAAAACATGGATTTAGGTCTACAACTGCAACATAGTCAGGCAGCTTCAAAACTTCCAACTCAAAATGGCAAAACAACCCTTTTGCCATGCCCAAATCTTCCTTTTTAATATCTGTAAGACATCCCTAAGGCAGGCCTTAGTAGCCCATAATGCAGAGTGCCGGATTTTTTTAAATAAGGACATGTCAATTTTAACTTTTACATATCCTTTAAGTAAAAACTCAAAACTTTAATTTTCACTGTAGCAAGGTGAGTGGCCCCATTGGCTAACACATAGTTCCACTTGTCCATTTGCCAATTGCTAGCCTCCATTTGAGACCACCAAATCTAGCAACCCAAGGTATCAAATAATTATTGCATTAAACTTTTTATGCAAAGTGGCTTTAAATCGACACCACTTTCTTGCCCCAAGCTCCTAATATCTGCTTCGGATTAACTGATTAACTGCAGCAATTGTCACCTGAGACAGCCTGCTGCCCTCCTTCTAAGAGGTGTGAAGCACTTCCAGGAAGGGAAACAAAAGGTCTGCTGGAGGGAAGCAGTGTGACCTCCTCCTGCTAGGATGGCCCAGGGGCTGTGACCAAATATGGCACAGCTTCAAATGGGCTACTGCCTCCGAGGGGCAAATATGAATTACACCTTAGCTTGCCCACTGCTGTGTGTAGGTAGACAGACTGGCATTTTCTCCATAGGGAAAAAACCCATTGCAAAACCATTTTTTTCAGTAGGGCTGGCTCATTATTCTGGACACACCTCAGGGGTCTGCCCACAGCTCTGTCACAGGAAAGAAGGGTTTTGACCTCTTGGATTTGGGCAGGGAGATGCACTGTGAGATAATTTTTTGCCAATCCCACAGGAAATTATGTAAAAGTGGGTCAGGTTGGCTCGTGGGAATACTCGCCCGATTGGCTAGTAAGTCCTCCCCACCCACAACTCTAAATTGGTATAAATACGTCACCCCTGGATTCCAGCCTCAGAACACTACTGGACTCAAAAAAAGAATAAGGACTACACCTGCTGCTGTGCACCTTTGGACAGAGACCCCAAGGGCTTCACCTGCTCTCACTAATGCCAAGGACCAGTGACTAAACTCCAAGGGCTTGATAGCTAGCCTCGTGTTAAGCTTCAGGGACACAAAAGCTATAGAACCCTGCACCTGCAAAGTTCCCAGCTGACCAGTTCATGCTGGACTTGCCCTGGACTTCTATGGTATAGCAGGGAGTTTGAGTTCTAGCCCCTAAGAGGTCCCTCTGAGATCTTGAACCCTTGGCCATAGCTATAAGAGACTCTTTATTTCACAGAACTGCAACTTGGCAACTTAACACCAAAGATAACAGTTCCTTGGCCCAGAGTCCAAGGCTCCAAGAGTACCACAACTGTCAGTTTGTAGGTGGTCTTGAACGCTACTGAGTACCAAGGCTTTCACTAGAACCCTGGACTTTGCTGATCCTTTGACACTGAACCCAGGACCAGACTCAAGCTGCAGTGGACCCTGACAACCTACCCGTCAACCCGAAAAATAACCAGAAAGTTTCTAAGTTCACAGGTAACATCTTGACCGAGGCCAGCATAGAGCCTGCATCCGACATTAACTTCCATCGCGGTCGGCCTGAAGCTTTGCCTTTGCACCGGACCCTCAAGTTTAAGGCACACAGAGTACCACTAAGATCGAAAAACAGTGATTTATAAACTTTTTTAAACTTTTCCACATTTTTGGAGTGAAAAGCAGTGATTTATGAAAAACTTGCAAAAATCATAACTCTGGTTCCCTTCATCAGATTTTGTCATTTTGGTGTCTATTTGAAGATAGAAATATACTCATGTTTTACACATTGGCTTTTATTGGGTTGTGTTTCTTAATTATTGACTGTTTTGCTACTGATAAATGCTTTACACGTGTTTCCTTTGATTTAAGCCTTACTGCTCTGTGTCATAGCTACCCGGACTCAGCTAAGGTTTAACTTGATGAAATATAACTATACCTGATTTGGTTTAGTGACATTATTGCTTAGTGAGGTCTCCAACCACGCCAACTTAAAATCTTTTATAAATTGTAATTATTTCTCAATGTCTGTTTTTTAGTTTAACAAGAATGAAGTGTTTTAGTTTTTAAAAAACCTTAGCCTTTTATCTTTTTTATTTGAAATATAAGATGTGTATCTTTGAATTTAATGTTATCTGTTTTACATTTAACAGCTTTATTTATTCTTTAAAAAAAAATACAACTTAAAATCTTTTATAAATTGTAATTATTTCTCAATGTCTGTTTTTAGTTTAACAAGAATGAAGTGTTTTAGTTTTAAAAAAAACCTTAGCCTTTTATCTTTTTTATTTGAAATATAAGATGTGTATCTTTGAATTTAATGTTATCTGTTTTACATTTAACAGCTTTATTTATTCTTTAAAAAAAATACAAAATTAAATGTACATATTTTTCTTCTATAATAAAATGTTTTATTTAAAACATTTAGAAATGAAAACGGTTAAGCTGACCCTTCCAGAATCTAATATTTTCCCTATTGTTGCTTACGTTGGAGTCAGAATAGTAAACATGACCCTCCATAGTACAACACTTTACCTACTGTTGCTCAAATTGGAATGGGAATCGTAAAATCTAACCCCTCCAATGTTCAATGCTCTCCCTACTGTTGATAAGATTGGAATGGGAGGGTAAATCTGACTCCTTGAAATTCCAACACTTTCCCTACTGTTGCTCACATTGGACTGGGGACATTCAATCTGACCCCTCCAAAGTTCAACAATTGTCCCACTTTTGCTTATGTTGAAGTTGAAAAGTAAATCTGACTCCTCCAAAGTAGTCCAACATTTTCCCTACTTTCTCTTAGGTTGGAAAGAAAATAGTAAATCTGACTCGTTCATAGTCCAACACTTCCCTTACTCTTGCTTTTAGCGGAGTAGTATTATTACTACATTTGACACCTCTAAGTCGTTTTGGGCACCCTGGAAATGCTGTACGATGTCTTTGCAGGTCTCTGTACCACTCACTGGGTACAGGTACATCAACACAAGCTCATCAGCTCAGTAGCTCATGTTAGTTTTTTCAAATAGAAGGAGGGTTGGCGCAAACTGCGTCACATCCCAGCACTTAATTTGCCTCATTGCTTCATGGTAAATGCGGTACATGATAACACTTACTTAAGTAGTAGTCTTTAATTTTTCACCTTGTTGGTGCAGCCTGTGCTGTGTATTTCTAGACACATGTTTCTGGATTCATTCCATCATCAGTAGAGAGCAACAAGTCATTTTGGGGGTGCTGGAAATGCTTGTCAACAAAGGAGGGACTATGGGCTTTTTGAACAGGTCCAGTATAAAGGCCCAGGGGTAATGTTTGCAACAAAGAGGTTATACTGTTCCTATGGAACGAGAGACAATACACAGGGGACTCTGAACCGACCTTTTAGTCGTATGGTTGTTTTGAGTATGTTGCCACAACTTCAATTGCTTTTTTAGTTGTAGATAGTTATTCTCCTGGTCCTGACGAATCGCCTGTTGAATATTCATTTTTGGCGAGAAACATGTTGACCGATCACTCATAAGAGCGTCATAGACTGAGATATTATCTCAGCTTCACGCCTTATTTTTTGTTCTTATCTAGGGTAGGAGACCCCCTGATTAAAGTTGTTTTCATAGGTACCCCTACTCTATTTTACATTCACTATCACCATTCACACACGTCTACACATACGAGGCCCCCCACCCGCACTTCACCTGACGGCGCTTGAAAAAGATCTCCGATAAAGTGCCCCTATTATAGGGAGCCTGTCGGGTATTGCACCGCCGACCCGACGAGGAGCCGCCCAATGATGAAGCATGACACCCGATAGGGTGTGTGAGGGCATTCTAATCCAACATAATGGATTCCTTACTCTGATTCTACTAGATCAGTCGGTTCAGAATCCCTTGCTGGAAATGCTTCCCACTGTCTTCTCATGTCTCTGTTCCACTCATCGGGCACAGGTGCATTAACACAAGTTCGTCAGCTCAGTAGCTGAAGGGAGCCTTTTCAAACAGAAAGCGGGTGTTACCTGCATTCACTATAATGCAAAGGAGCATATTGTGCTGTTTGTAAAGGCTTCCTTAAGCCAGTGAGCTGACAAGCTTTTGGAGATGCACCTGTGCATTTGTGAGAAGTAATGTGATCTGAGAGGACTGTGGCAGCATTCTCAGCAACCCCTGATAAAATTTGCTTTTGATCTCTGCTGATGAAGGATAGGGATGCTGCTGTAAGAGCACTTGTATCCTCGCTGTTATGAGTTATTCACTGGGAGCTGCCTTTTGCTTCTTGGTGTCCATTTTATGTGGCTGAGTGAATGTGCAATTTGCTATCAACAATGAACTGTCTAGTGCTGTAATCACACTAGTCATATGACTTCAGCTAAGAAGGCCTGAGCCTGTGATGTCACACCAGACACTGGGGCAGTTAGAACTGGTTTGCGTCTGAGTGGCAATTGAATTGTGAGGTGAAGTTGCTCAGGACCTGTTGTAGAGGCATTCCTACCCTGGGATCCCAGGTTAGAACTTGTCTAAAGCACTGCCCAAGCCTCTTATGCTTGGAATGGGGAAGGTGTCAGACAGCAGGACTAATGGCCCAAGCCGGTTGAACACTCATTCCATCATTGCAACTCTGCCATGAAAGTTAAACTCCAAAACTGTATGATTATTGGTGAGCTAGCAGAATCCTCCTAAATGACTCTGACAAAAGGATGAAAACAATGTTCTGTGGCTGAGTGAAAACTGACAGCAGGTAGGGAAAAGTCTTGAAGGCACTGAATAAGCTCAGTGGTTTAGTGGAATTTTATTCTCATATGCAAAGTTAGGGAGTGGCAAAATACAGTCTTGCAGATATTGCGCACTAAGCTGTTTTTAGCTCAGATCAGTGATCATCAATTAGGTGAAAAAGTAAGTCACCCCTTTACTTTTAACATGAAAAGCTCCATTCAACATTCTTAGATCTCATTTTGAGTCTCTTATAGCCAAGCGCCTAGAAAAGGGGATGTGGAGTTATGACTCCATGTATAATACCTGCTAAAAAGGAAAGAATACAAACTGTCTGAGTTCATTCTTTGACTGGCTTTATTAATCCCTTTAGCATGAATGCAGTTAATGGGCAGGCTGTGTGGTGACAGATCTGTCCACTAAAGTGAAAAGTTTACTGGTCACTTCTAAAGCAGGATATACAGCCTCAGGTTAGTGGAAATGAAATATTTTGTGGAGATGACTCCAGTTGAAGAATAAAGCTTTAAGTGCAGATGGTATATGAAGAAGCAGCATATACATGCAGTATATCCCCGTCATTCATTTGTTGGCTCGAGAGATGTTGGGAGCAATAACTCTCAGAGGGAGGGAATCTCCATTGGTGTCCAAATAATGTTACATGACATCGGATGACATGAAAGCAGGTCTCTTGTGGAAGGGTTTCAAAGCTGATGAAATAGCTCTGTCAGGTGCAAATATGCCAGAAAGTGAATAAAAATGAATGTTCGCTGGATCAATTTTGTGGTGTCTCTCAGTTGGTTCCTATCATTGATGGTTGTGGGAACCAAGGTTAATTCAAGTGCATACTGGGTGCATATGAAGCCAAAGGTGTCTCCAAGCTTTCGAAACAGGCAGATTG